>VXBU01007358.1:533377-582569 GCA_013400315.1 Bombycilla garrulus
TTTTTGTGACAAATATTCTTATTCCCGCCCTTACTTGATTAATCTTCTCACCCGCTATACTTGTGTTTGCAGAGTACGCGTTGCTATGCATTCATTTCACCACCTCCACACCTCAGAGCATTGGCAACAATCACATTAGTTACAAGAAAATGCTGTTAACTCGTTGCATCCAAAGTTAAGGAAATAAAATACCAGTAATATGAACTGTGCGTGCCTAGACAGTGATTTTGCTCTAAGAGTGAGTGAACTGTACTAGGCAAAGGAGACACAGCACTACAACGGAAGGCACGTAAGAATAGACAACACTTGGCTTGACAGAGCTGTAGTTCCCTCTATTTGCTCGATAGTTTGTGGGACTGCAATTATCAGCAACAAATTAATACACTTGCCCACCACATGCTGGCACAAAATGGGGAGGAGAGTGGGCGGCAGAGCAGCAAGATGTTTGTGTGATTAAATAACAAATAACTAAGGCTCTAATAAGTGCTCAAGAGTACATGCTGTAGCTCCTGGGCTTTGCAAGAATGACAACATGGCCATTTGTCGTGCACAGACAATTTCCTGCCTTTGTATCAGCTGTCAGAAGGACAATGCCCACCCAAGGATTTGGTAGGCTGTGCTGGGGCCCAGGAAAGGTGTTTGCATTCTTCCAGGCTGCATTGCCAGGGTTGAGCACCATACTTTTTCCTGTCAGTCATTTAATTAAGACTCATCTATCAGATGCAGCAGGTGCCGCTTACGGTGTCAGTGCCCAACACCCGTATGTTCCTATACTGCTAATTCTCAAACGGAATATACAATAGACTTAGAGACAGTTTGTTTCTGCCTTTACTTTTACTTGAAACTATTGAACAATTCACAGATAGGCTTTTTTGTTTCTTTGATTAGGTTTTATTTGCTCCTTTATATTTATCTTAAAGAGGGCACTGTTATTAAAAAGCTCCAAGGACAGCCTGCACCATGTTCCCAACTCCTTAATTTTCTCCTTATAATTTTTCTTCAAAGAGTGAATAATACACTATTCGAGGCATTAAACCTACACTTTGCTAATGGAAACACTGCCTGGAGCTGCTTTGAAATGATATCCAAAGCAGCCCAGAGCACTGAGCAATCTGTGTGATGGGCACTGCAAGTGCCCTATTGTTGCCATGTCCTGGCAAATAATTTTGACATTCATAGGAATTATTCCCACAAAGATCTGAATCTTCTGTGCTGGGTGTTTTGCGTCCTCAGCAGGATATGTCTTCAAAACTGATTTGACTGCCTAATGCATTGCTTCAGAACTGGCAAAGAGTCCTTTACAGAGAATCACCTTGTTCCCTGATGTTAGGACAACTCCTTTGGACAGTATGTATTTCTCTCTTGTCGTTCCTTCCCAGCTCACTTTCCATCTTGAGCCTCTGCTTTCCTGCCTAACAGCCATGCAGGCAGGTGCTGCTCACTTCTAATTCCTGTGTGCATTCTCATTTCAGCTCCATGACAGGTCCCTCTGCCCATGCTTGCTTTTTTGTCTTCCCAGAGCCTGTTCTTTCCACAACAGCACAGTATTCAGCTTTGATAAACCTTCAGTTCAGACTACTCCATACTTTATTTTCATATTCTAGTTTAACACTAACACTGGCAAAGGAAAAGCACTGGCAAGAAAACTCAGTGAAGGTTCATACTGAAAATGAAATGGTCATTCATTTATTATGTATTTTTTGGCAACGGTCTTTTTTTTAACAGTCATTTATGCCGGCCAGAGGAAGTGTGTGGACAACCTGCCAAAACGGGTGAGCACCTGAGATTTTTCCAGTAAGTCTTGCGCAGAGAATACATCCCTTGACGTCTCAGCTCCAGCAGTTTTGGGATCATTTGAGAATCTGATTTTATCCTTCCCTGGAGTAAGTCGTGAGCTCCCATGACTATGGAAAACAACTCCGGGTGATGAGGGAGCGAGACCCACGCATAAGGCTGCAGGGAAGCTTCTCTTCTGACTCGTGCCAGGACCCGGGGACTCGGGAGAGGACTGCCCGGTGACCGGAGCCGTGGCAGCGCGACCCGCAGGCAGCGGCCGAGCCCCCGGGGGCCGCGGGGCGGGCGCGGCTCCGGGCGCTGCCGCAGCACCGCAGCCNGGGGTCGCTGGGAGCAGCGCGGGCAGGGGCGCGGCCGGTGGCGGAGGCGGGCGGGAGGTAGGTGAGTGTGTCCGTGTGTCCATGTGTCCGTGTGTGCGTGCGGGGTCCGGCGCCGTGCCGGGCAGGTGAGAGCCCCGCGGGTAGGAGGAGGAGCGGCGGGAGGAGCAGCAGCAGCGGGAGGAGGCGTTATGCTCCTGCCTGCCGGGGATGCGTGTGTGCCGTGTGTGCCTGTGCGTGTCTGCGCGCCGCTCACCTCGGCACCGCTCGGGTCACTCCCCGGCGGGCGGTGCAGCTGCTCGCGGCGCCGGCGGGAATCGCCTTTCCCAGCGCGGCCGGTTCTCGCCGAGGTCCCGAGAAGAGCGTGAGTGAGCAGCGGCTGTGAGCTATCACGTATGTGCTATAGACGCACATGTGTTTCCTACGCATGCAACACATTTCGGGCTGCAGGCTTCGCCCCGTGACACCGGGCGAACCCGAGGGGGATGGGGCCCGGGCGAAAGGGGTAATAACGAATTAATTGCGGATGAGAAGTAATATCCGTCTTGGAGTCATCAGTCTTTGAGGCATAATTTCATTCCAAAAGCTCTTAGATGAATGGTAGATCTTATATAGGAAAGCACTGTTTTTTCCCATAGGATTATCAGATTTCCACCGGAAAATACAGATCCTGGATTATTGAGCTACATGGGATTTGCGTGTTTCTTTCTAATTAGTCTGTGAATCTGAGTGTAAAATTATTTATTTGGAAGGGGGGGATGGGAGTTACATGCTTCTAAAAGATCAAACATACCTTTTCTCTGACATTTTACTCAGTTTTTCGGGTTATCCCATGCTCTGTGGATACTTACTGCCTTAATTGGATAGTGGTGTCAAGGGTTGATTAGATTCCCTAATAGATTTTGGATCTGCAAGAGGATTGCAGTTTTAAATGTGTGGTTAAAACAATCAGGTTTGCCGTCTTCCCTCAAACAGTTGAGAGGAGGGCTGATGTACTACATTTGCATTATCTTCCCTTTGGTTTATTAATGTATCATTGTGAGGTTGTCGGGTTCAGTTGTGTTGTTGTTTTTTCCTCCTCTGCTATTTCATTTGCAGACTGAAAAGAAATGAATGTCAGAGAGGATTTGTTTAATCATTTAACAGCTGACACAAGCCATGTCCCTAACAAAACGTTGGTGAAAAAGTAGAAGATTTCTGGGATACAGCAGCACCAGTACTGTGAAGCCGCTTCTGCAGGTCAGGAGCAGCATTTGCTGGAGGATGCCGTAGCCCAGGAGGTGAGGCACGTGGGGACGAGGTCGATGGCTTGCATGGAGCTTCTCTACCTGGCTGAGGAGAGAAGACAGGTGCCCCTGGGCACCGCTACTGGCTGGAGCCTGCCCTCCCATCCCTACGAGCAGCAGCAGTGTGAGGGGGGGGAGGTGGACCCCAGAGCAGCCACTGCCGTGGCAGCCCTGCACTGTGAAAGGCACTGCAAGTCCTTGCAGAGGGGCCCTGTGGCTGAGCCACCCCTGGCACCGCAGCCCTCCTCCCTGGGCACCTTGCCCCTGGAGCACCCTGCATCCTCCAGCCCCTCCCAGCCCTGCCACCCAGCCGAGCACTTGCCCAGGGAAGAGGATGGAGGAAAGAAGAAAGCTTGCTGCTGTGCCCAGGAACTCGAGACATCGTTCACCTATGTGGATGAAAATGTAAATCTGGAGCATGCAAGAAGTCCCCCCACTCCTACAGGTGGCCAGAATGCCCCTCTGCAGCAGCATTCCTGCAGGGAGCTGCCACCTGAGTGGGTGCACGATTCTCCTTCCTTGGTCTCCGAGGAGGATGATGCTGCCTCGGAGGCAGCAGCTGGGAAATCTGTTGACTATGGATTCATTAGTGCCATTTTGTTCCTGATTAGTGGCATTTTGCTGGTGATAGTTTCGTACGTGGTACCCAGAGATGTGACTGTGGATCCCAACACTGTGGCTGCCCGGGAGATGGAGAGGCTGGAGAACGAGAGCGCGAGGATCGGTGCTCACTTGGACCGCTGCGTTATCGCTGGACTCTGTCTCCTAACCCTGGGGGGCGTGGTGCTCTCCAGCTTGCTGATGATGTCCATGTGGAAAGGAGAGCTGTACCGGAGGAGCAGGTTTGCATCCTCCAAGGAGTCTGCAAAGCTGTATGGATCTTTCAATTTTAGAATGAAGTCTGGAGCAAATGATAATATGCTTGAGCTGTCATTAGTTGAGGAAGATGTGCTTGCCATAGATAATTAGTGTGGTCATGATTTTTAAGGCAGCATTTTTACAGGAAAATATGTTTCATTAAAGAAAGCAGATGCAGCTAAAGATAGCTGGTGATGCAGTTTATATGTCTGACAAGAATGGTGTTATCTTAAGCTCTATAATCAAATGTTTGCAGTATATGAGTACTTGTTGTAAAGGGGAACTGTGCCAGGTGAAATGCAGATGATATAAAATAATGAAAACCACTAAATAAAAAGAGATTTGTGATAAGTAGGTTCCTCAGATACTCGTTTATCCTAATATAAAACATTCCACTGGTGTCTTGCCTATATAACTTTCTTATTACTCCCATATAGAACAAGAATGACCTTGACACTTCAGAAGCTGTTAATTTTTGAAGCCTGCAGGATTATTAACAATCTACTTGACAGAAACAGGACCAACAATCAAATACCAGGGCTAATATTCCATTAAGAGATGCTTTTTTATTCTTTAATTTTAAGCAGATCCCTTCTCTTCAATTAAGTGACAGATAAGGGAAGAAAGAGCACTACTTGGTCATGATTGGCCACAAACCTCCCATATTTGTCATTGTACAATTTGTGATAATTATTTAAAATATAAAATAAGAGGCAAAGGGCAGGAAACCATATGGCTCATGGTACTGGTAGGAGACAAAAGGCTCTTTCAGCTTGAGGTCAGTGGCTCCATTTCAGTTCAGATTAGCAATGATTGATAGTCATTAACTTCTGATAGCTATAGTGACCCATATAAAAGAAGTTTAGTTCCTGGTGGACAGATGTCTTTGTATGAAAACTGTCATAACATGAATTAACAGACCTCTTGTTTGGAGTCTCAAAAGACCAAAGACTGAAAAAGCATGGGGATGCTGAGACTGGACACTTCTCCTTCAGTACACATGCCAGAAGAAATTCAAGCTCAGCTGCAGGGCTTAGCTTATACTGGGACTGTCTGCATCTTATTAGTCCTTTTTGAAACTTCAGTTTTATGTCACTACGGCTGTCAACCTTCTCATAACCAGCAAGGAAAGGTCAGGAAGGAGCTCTCTGAGACTCATTCAATAAAACCCAATTTATTTGTAAAGAGTAAATAATCAGGAAATACAGAGGTTAAGTATCAGGCAGTTTATTAGCTGACATGAGACTCAACGTGGGGGATGATTGCTGTTAATCTCAGTTCTGTGGCACTGTAGCCAAAAACCTGTACCACTGATGCTGTTTGCTTTATTACCAGCCAGTTTCTGGGAACACTGAGGTGTTCTTGCAGTGCTGGGAAAACCAGCAAAAATTGTTCAGTGCATCGCTGTCAGTTCTTACTGAGCAGTGGTTAATACATATATATATTTAGATGTCTTGTTAATATGTATATGTGTGTTATACATTTATGTGTCCCTGGCAAAGCCACAAACATGGGTGAAGAGCTCTGTCTGCACAGTCTCTGACTGCAATCTTAGAAGAAACGTGCTTCACTATGACAGTCTTCTCAGCTGTGAGTTAACACTAAAGTATCAGGAACATGCATAATTTTTAAAATTATACTTTTTTTCCCACTGTGACGTACAGGAGGAGAGTTCTCTTGGGAAGGGGTGAGGAGATTTCCTTTACACTCCCTTTACGCAGTAATATGTGGCAGCACAAATTTCAGAATAAGAGGTGGATGGCGGAAATGTGAGTTCCTCACAGAGAGACTGAATGCTATTTTACCACTTGGTTCTTCATTCCCCTTCTCTTCCTGTTTTTGTCAGGAGATAAGTGCAGCACCCAAGCCTGACTCAACTAGTTCAGTCCCTTGTGCTTGCTGGCACAGGTGCCTGTGACCAAGGAGCTTCCCTGCTCCAGATTCACACCTTTGGCCAGTAAATTCCATAGTGTGGAATTGAATGCTAGGCTTTAATGCTGGTCCCACAAAAGAGATCCTGCTTCACGTGTTCTCTGCTCCAACCACAGCTTTAGGTCAGTGTTACTGCCTGATTAAATGAGCTGCCTTGTTAGAGGGTGCTGCTGCCCAGTAAATGATTCTCCCAGTTTACGTCATGACACACAGCGTGTTCACAGGCAGTAACTCAGCAGTGACCAGCATCCCCACAATCTTTGAAGAGCTTACGTCCTTCTGGCTGTGTCATCAGGGGTTCCTGATTGAATCTCTGGGATAAATACATGAAATGTCTTCTTATATCTGGAAGCTACCTCAGCCTGTTGTGATCAGTTCAAGTGAGGAAGGAACTAGCCTGAGAATCTGGGTGCAGAGCAGAAAGGTTCCTCTTTTGCTGGCCTTGGCTAGCTGGTGGGTATGTAAACACTGCAAAGCTTGACACTTGTGCTTAAGGTGGGGAGGTGGGAACAGCGCTTCCTCTCATCCTGCCCTGAGGATTGGAAGGGGCTGGCCATGGCCTCCACAGGTCCGGGGAAAGCCATGCCAAGTGAGAGGGCAAACGCTGCCTGAGCTGGGGTCAGCAAGATGGTGTGGGGCGGGGGATGGATGTCTCGGGTGATGAAAACCCTTTCACCTGCCTGGACTCAGTGTTCTCACCTACAAGACAGAAGCTCTAAAACTGAGGCTGGTGGTTTTGAGAGCTATTATTTTTATTTTTTAATTCTACATATGCAAGAAATTGGAGTACATTCCATTATTGCAGAAAGATGACAGCTTAAGCTATAGGGATCACATATTTCTTGTAGGAACCATGACATGCCTTAATCCTGATTATTAGCACTAGAAAAAGGAACGCTTCCCTGACTGTCAGTATGTTATTGTCAAGTGAGAAGTTTTCTGACACTTTGTAAAATGCCTGTCACAGATCATGAACCTGCAATACTTTAATGAACCCTGAAATTTTCCTTGAGTATTTTAAGGAAACATTAGTCAACCTAATAATCTAAATGTACACTGCAGAAGTATGAGGAGTCATAAAATTTAAGCAACAGGACTAACAGAGTTTCTTTATTTTGGTGTAAGTGTGCTATGAAAGAGGGGAAGGAAGGCCTTCAGAGCACAGGAATTTAGCAGATAAAAATGCTCAGGACATTTCTCTGGTCACCTTTAGAAATTGCAGCATCATGTGAGTTGGCGGTGCAATATAAAACCTCTGGACTCTTAGGTTCTTGTGTTGTGAAACTAAACACGGATAGAAACCAAAGCACTTGCTGTCTGGTGGCTGATGGTGGAAATGAATGTATGAGCCCTCTGGCCAGTGGACAGGCCTTCACACCATCCACCTCACATGAGATGGTACCAAAGGGTGAGGCCAAGGGATGTATATTGCCCCCTCACACACCCTCACAATTGGACTTCCCATGCTTGAAATTTAAATGCTTTAAACGTACAAACAGGAGAATAATTGTTGGTGTTTTTTTCATTGCCTGGGCTGAAGTTGTCACTTGATTCATTGGAGAGCTTTCTCCTTTTTTGGGAAACTAAATTTTGGCATGTACTGAGTGGGTTTTTTAGGTGCCCTCTAAAGATAACCGGATTATGAATATGGCTTTCTGAGTACCCGGGAAATAGAACAGGATTTATGCCCTTAGTCAGTTTATTTTGACCAGCCCCAACTGCCAAATATGACACTTTCCCAATTTCTACCTCATGACATGTCTGCTGGATGGGCCCAGCCCCAGCCTCTACCTTCCCACTGGAGGTGTCCCTGCTTCCCTGAACTGTGACAAGGGAAGCTTCCCCACAGAAAGACCACAGCTGCTCGTGTCCAGCTCCCTGCTGCTCAGATGGCTCCCTGCTGACCTGTGCTCTCAGTTCCTTTTTCTCAGACGCTGTGGCTGAGGCTGGACATTGGGAGCTGCATGACATCTGCTGTGGATGCTCATAAGAATAGAGGCTGTCACTGCACAGTCCCAGCCACCACACTGCAGGAGCCCAGTGGGTCTCCCACCAGCCTCGCCTGCTCCTGCCAGCCTGAAGCCAGCCCGGTGACAGAAATGCCCAAGACTCTCCTAGGAAGCTACACTGGGTTGTTGCTGGGGTTTTTATGTGTTTACAATTTTTCAGTCTTTGTAATTCTTTTAAAAGTCTGTGTGCAATGAGTATAGAGTTTACTGACTACAAAAGCAACTGGTTTAATCTTGTAAAACTCTGACCCAAAACGGACTGAAACATGACAGTCCATCCTGAGCTGTTCAATAGTGCATTTGATGCCTTATTACAACTGCAGCTGCATTCTGTACAGAGTCAAAAATAAAAATCTATGAAGCTGAGCACTGTCATTGTGGACCTCTTTGCTGATTCTAGTGATTGGCTCTTCCCTCCATGCTGTGGGTGCAATCCCCAGTCCTCAGGGGTGTGGAGTCCATATAGACAGCAGGGCCCTCTGGCAGAGGCTGGACTGAGCTGTGCCAGCATACCAAGCCCATCCCCAGCTCAGCCCTCCATCATGTCCCTGCTGCTAGTCCTTCCCAGACAGACATGCCAAGCAATGCAGTTTCCAACCCTGCTGCACTCATGTCCCACCCAACTCCACACAACCAGAACAAAATAGAGAAAGGGCCGGTGGGAGCAGCCATGGCTGTGTGAGCAGGCAGCTGGGGAGGTGCTGTTGAACCCCCTGTCAGGAGGTGGGTGTTGAACCCCTGCTCACCACATGCATGACCATTTCAGTATCCCATCCTCACCTTGGCCTGGCTTGGCCATGGCCAGGGCAGGAGGACAGAGAGTGCCAGGCCCAGCACCAGCCGTGGTGATGATAGGTGTGCATGCAGCTCCCAGTAGCACTGGAGGTGATGGGCAATGCAGGGAGATCCAAGAGCTTTGTTCCTGGAGATCTGTGGGCCGGGCATTGCCACCTCAGTGTCAGCTTCACCTCTCCCTTCAGAAGAGCTGTGTCAGAGTGGGCAGCAATCAGAAGGTGCTGGTGCAGGACCAGCAGTGACTGGTGCCAGCTCAGTAGCTGAACAGCACCTCAGGGAGCCACAGTTTTCCCCTGGCTTTTTTTTTTTTTCCTCAGATCTCCAGTGTATGTCAGTTAAGCACCTTAAGCACGTTTGACAACCTGTACTCCCTCCCAAACGTGATTTGAAGATATGCCACACAGGTTATGCCTAGTCAGATCACTTTTCATTCTGGTGTGACAGAATCAGACCTTTCCCTGCTACTGTGGTGTGCATCACCATGTGGGTGGGAGCACTGTGGTGGGTGTGGATCCTGGCTGCAGCAGGGACTGTCTGCTCATGTCACCTGTTACCACAGAACAGAGTACAACATGGCCCCAGTTCGCAATTCCGCTTTAAGGCTGTTTCTGCTGCAGGAGTAGTAAAGGTGTCCCAGAAGTTGCCAGATTGGCTGCAGTGACTGCACTGATGCCAAATGCAGACTATGGTGTGCAGCTGATGGTTAGCAAGAGGTTAAGAGAGTAGATGTATTCATAGATATGACAATGCATCAGCTTAAAGAACTGGGAGGCTTTCAGTTAGAAAGCAAACACACAAATTCAGTTTTACTCTTTCTACAGATTTCTTCTTAGTCTTACCATTTTAAATTTTGAAGGATTCAGTGACATGTACTGTATTCATGGGGGCTTTTTTCCCCTGTGTTTTTGAGTCCTGGCAAGGTCAAGAGTCCTATGGACTGCAAGGAAGTGAGACTTCTTTGATTTTCTTATCAGTTTAAATTAAATTGTGGATGTTATAAATCTCATAAAACCAAGCAAGACAAGACCCTCTTATTTGAAATTAACCTGCTTAATATTTTTTGGTGTAAATGTAAATGCAGTGCCCATGGTAGAAATTGAGACAAATAATGCATGTTTTAATTAGATTTTCAATAAAAATTCCTCATTAAAATATGTCTGCAGACTTGCTGTATTAAAAACTTGTAAAGAGTTCTCTGCTTATTTATGTGTAGATTGGCTCACTGTTACATATGGTAAAAGATACTGAGGTATTGCCATTAACTGAGCTGCACCTCATGGGCATTTGGCCATTGTTTTGAATGAAGGTATTACAACCTAACAAGTGTTGTTTTTGTTCACCTGCACCCAGTATGTCACCCACAGACCGCTGACATTCTTCTGTCTCCATCGAGAAATGAGATGTTGAGCAGCACAAAACATCATGTTCTCAAAAAATCTCCTGCACCAAAGAGAGCCACCTGGAAAGCAAGATAATCAGGGCTTCTTAGTTCCCAGTTCAGCACTGCAGAAAACACTAAATTAGTACAGAACCACTGCAATAAATTAATCTGAAAAGGATCACAAATTTTTTTCCTGAAAGATGACATTTACATTTAATTTAAAGTACAAAATAATTTAAAAAATCTTGAAAATCCAACCCAAATTTGCTAATTTTTGGAGGTATTTGGGTTAGGTTTTGCACATTTAAGGGATTTGTATTTGTTTTTTTAAGGCATAAAAATATCAATAGGCTTCTGTTGAAAGAATAAAACACATATCTTTATATCAGCACAAAAAGCTTCTCTTTTCCAATGATTGTTTCTGTTTTGACAGATGTGCATGCAGGGAAATTTAGCTATTGTTGAATAAAACATTTCCATAAGTGAAATTGATTAAGTCTCTTTTGCAGAGGAAAAAAATCAATTCTTCCCATTAGAAGGATCTAAAAGATGTTGATCAGCTAGAAATGTAAATAAAGTTCTTTAACCACTATTCTCTAACTGCAGTGTATCCATCTACATGGGATTATCTTGTCTCCTTACAGCTTAAAATAAATTTGGTTGAACTCTAACATGAAGCAGCTTCTGACAAACTAGCCAGAGTAACTGTGATTGAATGTAAATAATATCAAGTAGCTATCCTGACATTTTGGTATTGCTTTTCTCAAGGATTAGCTGTTCATGAAATGAATGTGTATGTGATAACAATATATCCAGGCTAGGAACAAAAACATATTCACTGAAAGGCAGAAAGTATGTGACTGTTTTCAGTTTCTATGTATTCTGATGTCATGTAATAAAGACAGCACTTTAAAGATCTCTTCATTAGTAATTGTTGAGGGCTATTAAAGGTCACGGAGGGCTATTAACAGAAGGATGCCAAGTCTAGCTCTGTAAGTCGCTAAGCTTCTGATTGCTAAGAGCTGAGAGAATGTGCTGGTGTATGCTTGCCCTTCCCTTGGTTTTAGATAAAGCTGTAACTGCTGCAGGCTACTATCTGAGCCTGTTCTGTGACAGATGGACCTTTGATTTGATCCAGACTGACCCTGTGTTCTCAAAACTTGCTGCTCTGCCTACAGGGGCAATGCAAGTTTTTGTTTGCCACTGTGGCTTCCTGAAGAAGGAATCAATAGATCACAGCCTTACCTTTGTTTTTCCCTCTGTACAGGAATGGTAACCACGGCTGGAAGAGCTCTTGAGAGCTCATTTGAGAGGTCATTTTCCAGTCTTCTGGAACTTTCACCCTCCATCAGTCCTCAAAGATGATTACTCATGACTGTGAAATTGCTGCTCAATTCTCTGAGCACTCTAGGGTGAATTTCATAAGGCTCACATGATTTGCAGATACATTGTGTATCTATGCAGCCTCTTGTTCTGCTCTCTACCAGCCTAAGTTCTTAAGTCCTGAAGTCTATGGATAGTCTGAATAATTTTAGATTTTTTTTATGAGGTAAAGAAAGGTTGAAGCATTTCAGTCTTCTCAATGTCATTTTCAATTGTGTCCTGTCTCAGTCTCCACAAAGCAGAAAACCTATTCTTTCTTTGCATTTTTTCTTCTTTATAGTATAAATATAGAGCACTTCCTCATGACCTTTTTTTCTCTTCTATGAGGATCTCGCTTGCTTACCCCCCCAAAAGAAATGGAAATTATAATTTACATGTTCTAATTTCCCCAGTGGGGAAAATTCTTAAATTTTAGGTCACTGTTATGGTTAGCCAAATCCATGTTTACAATTGTTATTTTTCTTTCACATTTTCACATTTCACATATGGTATTTTGTTTCCTTAATTTTGGTTAAGAATTTGCTAAATTTTACCGAATGTCATTTTCCTGTAAACTTCTGCTATGTGGGAGCATGCTAACTTAGTGCCTTGAATTTACTGAAGTTTCTTGTTCCTTGGGATCACTTCCCTGGAGGCAGAAGTACTCTGTTGTAACAGCCCTGTATTGTTTTTTTTTTGTACAGCTGAGCTCAGTGAACAGCCTGGTGATTGTGATCCCCACTCCTGCCCACCTCCGTTCGTTCCCCTCTCGGCCTTTCTTCAATGTGGACAGCAGTGGTCCAGGGTGGAGATTTTGTGTCAGTTTTGCTCTTTGAGCCAAGCCATGTTGCTAAGGAAAATACTACAGGCTTGTCTATGGGATCAAATTACATTGCACGGCTGTTGAGATGGGAAATGTCTTCACTTAAACTTCACAGGATATTGAAACCAGTCTTAGCAAAGAGGCGAGTTAGAAGCAAAAATCAATATCGGACAATGCTGAAATGCCTCTGTTCAGCTGCTGTTTTAAGTGGCTTGTACAGACCTTTCAAATCATGTTGCCAACAAATGGAGGAAATACAGCTTTTAAAAAGTCAGAGAATTATTAATAGTGTGCTTGACCTCCAGCTCTGCACAGTCTACAAAAAAAGCATCATTTTTCATATGCTGCTGCATTATGCCTAATTCTGCAAGCTCTGTTAGGAAGCAATTGCACATAAGAGAAGTGCTTTCAGAGAGTGAGGGTCAAAGCTTTAGATCCATGATGGACTGTGGGAGGAAAGGAGAGCAGAAACAGCTCATGGTCAGCCCCCGAACAAAAAGGGAGGGGTGCAGGAACCTTACACCTCATACATCATTCACACGCTTATCATATTTCTTGTCCTTGTGTGTGAGAAAAGAAAATTAACTGTGCTGAGGTTACGCTTGCAGCTTCCCAGCAGGGATATAGAAGTATGGAGAGAAGCAAATGTCAGATGTCTTAATGAGAAAATGAATGCTCTAGCTACTATCTTGGTGTCTGAGGAGTGACTGGGGAACCAGCACCTCCAATTGTGCTCTCAGCAGGCTAATCTGTTGAGCAGCATTTGTAGCACAAAGAAGCAGTCTGAACCTTTTTTAACTTTAACCACTGTCTGAGTAACCTGAAGTGACAATCCATCTCTCTTATTGCTGTTATTAAGTCAGTTTTGGACAATGCCTTATCATCTGCAGAAAAAATGAAGAGAAGATATAATGCAGACAGCAAGTTTCTAGGTAAAATTAGTCTGTCTGAGAAGGGGAGAAAAATGCTGCACACTGTGCTGAACAAATCTTTGCATTGATTTCTGGAAACAGAGTCTTCCTAGGAGCACCACAAATGCATGTCTTTATTTAGTGCTCATATTCAAAGAGCTGCCAATCTTCCTCTATCCAGATAACTCCCATTTGTGTTCAGGTCTGGGGTGCTTTAGGGTCATACATTATTTCTGCTTGTGCTGTTCTTGCTTTTCACTTTGATGCCAGCTGTGCAGTTCTTCATCAGCCTCACGCAGCCACAGGTGCCAACAGCCACTCTGACCCCACTGCTTCGTGACAGTGGGCAGTGTCCAGTTGACACATGGCATGGCTGCTGCTCCAAGAGTGCACGTGTGGGCCTTGGAAATGGAATATTTGTTCTCATAGAGAGTGTTAAATAATCATTTAAATGTGCATCGAAATCTCATTTATACATTGTCATCTGAGAGTCCAAATCTCATCTATCTATAGGCATGCTGTGTGTGTGCTCTGTGGCCCAACAAAAAACTAGTTTCTCCTCTGTGACTGTCCTGCCTATTATCTGGTTCTGTGTCCAGTGTATAGGAATAAAAAGGCAATTCTTTTATACCTCCAATTCAGATGGGATTAAGCCTGCCTTTCAGCTGGGTGGCTGAGGTAGCCTGAGATAAAATTTGACGCCACTAATAAGTTACTACTCCTGCACAGAGCAAGATGAAAGGAAAGTAGTTGTGAACTGGAGAGATAAACAGCTCCTGAGGATGCTCCAAAGTGCAGCAGTAATAGCTCAAGTCTGTGATTTAAAAATCACAGTCTTAGCTACAGTAAACAGGGCAGGTTTAGTGGCTTTTTTTCAAGGTGAAGGCTAGAATGCAGGCCATGGAGGACAGACATGGAAAATTCGTACACTGTTTAGGAATCCTTCACTGAAACTGTCCCACATCCCATTAAAAGTTCCAGGATACATAACAATAAGCTTACATAAATAACTACAGTCACTTACTTACACACAGGATGAACCAATGCCTTGCAAGTAAGGAGATCTGTATCCAAACACCATAGGAGGTGAATTTGTCACACAAATACCATCTTTCTTTACCTTAAGCTTTTTTGGGAACCCTAAATTAATTTCTATGTCCACATAGAATCACATGATGTTTACCGTTATTTATATTGGGCAATTTTTGATTTAGTTCCTTTTTGAAATAAGGTATTTTACCTTAAAGTTACCTGTGTATCTTACTATTTTACCTCAGTGAACAGAAGGGGGAAAAAGTAAGAAAAGTATTTTTAATTTTTTTTTTTTTGGTCAGGGAAAGTATGTGGAACTTAAAAGAAGAAACTTGAAGGGAGGTGAAGATCTTGTCGGCAAGCAGGTAGGAATATGGATTTCATAATGCTAATAGCTACAATCAATAATTATTGTGGAAATAGATTTCACAATTCATATTGAATTGATTGTAGTCAGCTTGATTGATGCTGTTGTAATACAGGAGGCTAATCAAGACTGGGAATCAAAAAAAAAGAACAAAAATCCAAAGGCAAGCCCTTACAGATTAGTCATTCTTTATACTAGTAAGCCAATTTATCAGTAGTAATAAAAAGTCCTGATTTTGAAAGCAATGACACATTTTCCTAAAACATGTCCTCTACTTACAGCCAGTGTTTTCAAAAGTTCCTATCTCTTGTCTGTTTTAATGGAAGGGATAGTCAGATGCCAGGATTTTTTACACTACACTGTGTAAGATCAATTATGTTTCCAGTGACTTTTTAAAAATCTAGTCACTTTGGACAGACCTTAAGTTCTCTCTTACATCATTCTGTTTTCTTTCAGAATAAAAGTTGATTTTGCATTTAACTTGAGAATATTCTATATTCTTCAAGTTTCCCTAAGGGCAAAAATCACCTGGAAACCTTAGGTAGTGTCTTCATGAACCACTGAACAAAACCAGCCATCTTGTGATGTACCGAAAGGGGATTTTGTTTTTCTCCATTTTTATACTTTCCCTCCTCTCCCAGCCTTGCCATTCCTTTCTGCCTTGTGCATCAGTCCCTTTATAAACCAATGGTAGGCACAGCAGAAGACTATTTGGTAATTATTAGCATAATTTTTATCACTTATTTCCATTTTATATGATACATTTACTTTACTTTACAATATATTTCCCTTTCTCATAAGTGTTTCAGAACTAGTTTCAGAACTAGTTTGAGACTCATGAGCACCCTGGGGAGCAACTGAGATGCTCCTGGGAACTTGCTCATCGGGGCATGCCTGTGTGGGGACAGACAGGCCCTGCCTCGAGCTGTGCAGGGTTTGAGCCTCAGCATGCCTCAAATGTGCAGGTCCCAGGCAGCACAGAGCTGCTGTGGGAGAGAGAGCACAGTGCCTGGGCACTGTGCTGTGCCCCTCAGCATGGTGCACAGCTGTGTGCACCATGGAGTGGAAGTGTCTCCTGCGTGCTTCACCCAGGTCTGGACAAAGGTAGCTTGAGTGGGGTATAATTGCCTCTGTATCCTGTCCTTAATCACCACAGCAATTGTCCTCACTGTTCTGCCAGCTCTTCTGGAATCCTCACCCCCTCCTTGTTCAGCACCTCCTCTCCTGTTAAATTTATCTCTCTTGTATTACTCACTGTCTCTTTGCTGTCATGAGCTGCATGCAAATGCTGGGTTTATTATTTGAGATAATGCATTTTTGCTATCTCAAGGAAATAAGTGTATTCCATTTGTTTATTAGGTAATTAAACTGATCTCTGGAAAAACCTTCAGAATGTCTTTTTCTGCAGTGAAGGTAATTTATCTTTATAGTGCTGGCAGTAGGAAAATGGTCTATATACCCTTCAGAAAAGTTTGAGATTCATATGTTTTTATCTCAAATGTTTCAAATTAATAATCTAAAAGTCAGTTTTGGAAATTCAGGAAACTTTGGCGCTGAATGGTCTGCAGCAAAAGAAACATATGGAAGTACAGGCATAGTCTGATCTTATCTTTCAAGCTGGCAGATAAATAATTTGACAAATTGCAAGACATTGCTTAGAAGTTAAAAAATAATTTTTTTTTTTGTTCAGAAACGCATCCCAATGACTATTTGTTCCCTTTGAGCTGATTACTGGATGGCACTCAGTGTGTCAGGCTGCTTTCCGAATTTCATAAAAAGTGCTGGTTGAGAAGAAGCCATTTCACAGAATCGTGGACGTCTCTGAGCTCATCTGGTCCAGCCCCTGCTCAAGCAAGGTCAGCAAGAGAAGATTGCCCATAGATCATTCAGTTGACTTTTGAGTATATCCATTAAAGGAGACTCCACAGCCTCTCCGGGAAGCATTTTGCAGTGTTTGACCACCTGCACAGTAAAAAAGAAAAAAAGGTCTTTATGATAATTATCAGAATTGTATGTATTTCAGAATTAATTCATTGCCTCTTGCCCTTTCAGTGCACAGCACCGAGAAGTCTCTAGCTTTGTCTTTTTTCCCCTGGCCCCGCCTCAGATTTTTATACACTTTGGTAAGATCTCTCTGAGCCTTCTGTTCTCCAGGCTGAGCAGTTGGCTGTGATAAAACCAGAGCACTGAACATTAAAGCCACCACATATGGAGGAGCTCAGATGTCCCAGCAATTACAACTTGTAGCACCCTCTGCCTGGGTTTAGAAATCTCTGCCTTTAGGCAGATGAAAAGGAAAACACTGTTTCAAGACAGATGTCTTCTGAAGAAGAAAGGTATTTATCCTTAACCCAATCCACACTATGCATTACTTTAACAGGAGTTTCAGGTTATTGCCTCCTCTCAACGAAACCAGAATATTTAGCTGAACTTATGTCAGTTTGAAATGAAAATATATAAAATGAGAAGCTGTAGCCCTTTGCAGAAAAATGTGAAAATGAAATTTTATCATTTTGTGGATTTCTCCCTGTTCATAGTTCATATAAAACTACTGAACTGAAATCTTTTGACAATTTTACTTCTCATCACAACACTATTAAGCATCCCCATCTCAGTTCTCCAGCTATCTGGCGCATTTTGATTGCCTCATTTTTGTGTGAGTTTGATTCATGAGCACAAGAAATAAATGCAGACACGGGGAATTTTAACTTTTTTTTCAGCTGAAGATAGCAACTTTTAAATTAACAGAGTCAGATATCTGAGGTATGTATCAATTCTCCTTCCTATCAACAAAGGCATTTCATTCTTTCACCACTTGTTTAAGTCATAAATGATGTCATCCACTTTCTTATTTACTTTTTACAGTGCAGGAGATTAAAAACTCCCTCTCCTCTGCAATTTTTTTTTTCTTTCTTTTTTTTTGCCGAAGGAGATATTCAGACACTTTCATATTAATATGTGTTTTCTTGACTTAAAATTAAAACAAATAATCAAGAAATAATAATAAAAAATATCATTCAACTGGATTGTTAGCATGAGTTAAAAATGCAAAAAGCTTATAATAGCTACGGCATGTGATGAGGTTTCTTCTCTGGCCGTGAATTAATGAGAGCTTTTCCAACAGCTGTGGTCCACAGTCTGCAAAATTCACCAAAATGAAGAAGTATTTTTTCCATAGCTGTGAAAACAGATATAGCACTAGTGAAATTTGAGGTTACAAGTGCAATTGATCTTACTGATATGGAGACTGGACCTGTAGGACAGCATCTCCACTGCAGTGGGAGCACTCTGTGTTTCCTGCCCTTCCAGCAAAGCCCCGAGGGATGCACTGTGCTAGGCAGCCCTCTGAGCACCGGGATGGAGCAAGTGCTGCTTCCAGCAGATTTATGTCTCATTGTTAATTGAAGCTTTTCCAAAGATGTCTTTGCTGATTCTGCTTCTTTGTATTGTCTGGTGTCTAATAAGGTGGGAGCTGTCACTGTGCTGTTCTCTCAGCTGGAGAACTTAAGAGGTCTCTGTCCCCTATTCAGTTGCTAATGTTCACTGAATGCAGCAATATATACAGCATTTATCTGCACCCCACCCTCCACCCCAGAAAAATTAGATTGGCTAGACTCATTAATAGGATCAAAATGTATGGAAGGAAAGTTGCTAACAGAAATGTACATTTGAACATACACATATAGAGTAAGTGAAGGAGCCTCATATAAGAATTTAGTTTTTTATGTGTATTTCCCAGTCTGATAGAATATCTGATTTGTTAATAAAACTTGTACAGAGAGACAGTCTATTTTCCTACAGTAATTACCCATGAAAATTATATCAGTGCAGCCAGGAAGAAAGTAGAGATTAAACAAGGTCTAAAACAAAGGCACTTTGAAGACCAGGTTTCTTACATTAGTCCCTCCTGGGAAATTTATAGGTGCATTAATTAATGCCTTTCGCCTCTAAGTTCTGTTCCAGTGTAATTGTATACACCCAAGCACAAAGATGGGGAGAGGATCTCTGTATTATCCTGCACAGAACTAGGAAAGCAGAGTATACTGTTAACTGCAACTCAACAGAAAATTATACACAGGCCTTTAGCAAGCAGAGGACAAAAGGAGGGTCATGGCCTGGCATTTTCAAGCAGCACCAGTAAAGCAAAACCTTATCAGCAGAGCTCTATCAACTCAAGCCTTTCGTCATGACAGAGTGAAGACCTTTCCTCTGCATTGGTTAACCACAGGTAGACACACACAAACATACAGGATGTTCTTGCCCAGGTCTATCAATACTTACTACAGACCAGAATTTGACAGTGGAGGGTTACCAGATTTAGCAGATAAATTACCCTGACTGGCACTGGTAATTCAGCAAGCTGGAGTAAGTGGCAAGTGAATACTTTACCAAGGCTTTTGCATCCTTGGGAGTTTTGACATGAAGACGGATGTTTTTTTTCTAAAATAATAGCATTAACAACTATAATGATTATTATAATCATAATAGATGGCCTGTGTGCTGTATAATGCAGGAGATCAGAGAGATAATTACAGTCTCTTGTGACCTTAGATGCAGCAACTGATTGTAATTACTCTTCTTTGAACGCTTAGCATGCCTTACTGACCTGTATCAGAGCCATGGGGTCATCTCATGCAGGTCATGTACCATAACCACTTTGCTTCAATTCTCAACACATACTGTTTCCCTTCCCTTTATAAACCTGCCTCACAGAGCAAGGCTGTGGAAGGAGCAGCCTGGGCATCTTAGCTCCTGTGCACCAGCCAAAGGAGCTGCTGGGCACAAGGAGTGGAGTAAGGGCTTCCCTCTGCAGGGAGAAGTACAACATGCATCCCCTTGTTCTCCAGAGGAAAAAAGGGCAGAGGATATTTCCCAAGGATCTGCCTCTGGATAAAGTGTCCCTAGGTTAACTTGGAGCCAGGACTCTGATGTATCACACTTTATTGGACTGATGGCTAACGAGGCAAATCAGCCCTACATGAATCAAAAGTCTGTCAGGCGAAACAGAGACGTGTACATTCCCTCTGAAACACCCATGTGTGCCAAGAGAGGCAATCTGCTGGCACCAAGCACTCACAGAGAGGCCCTGCAAAAGGCCAATTCTTTGCATGAGCAGGGCAGGAGAGATGCCATGTCCTGTCAAACAAATTGCTTCTGTTCAAATCCCCGGGGAACAGTCAGAAGCAGAGGCTGCTATTGAGTCCTCCGACTATCTTGCACTCTTTTAGGGTAAATGATTGTTACAGAAAAGGCTGCCTCAGTATTTCTGTAAAGCAGCACCATGGAACATCAGTAGGAACAGCTAGTCTACTTACTTACTTATATCAGAACCTTATTTAGTTATTTCAGAAAGATTCTGCATTGTTAATTTTGTTTTCTTCAAATGGGTGATCCAATTTTTTACAAGGTCAAGTGCCCTTTGACTCCTAGCATTCAATCTATTAGGAACAGACAGGAGGAATTCGCCTAATGTCAGCTCAGAAAAAAATGCTTTTAATACAGACATCTTTGTCAACAGAAACAGGACTTCTGTACTGCCTCTGCTGCAGTTTCATATTAATTATTTCTTAACTTCTTGGGAAATGCAGAACTTGAACTGACAAATGCATTTTATTATGCATAGCTAATATATAACAATGCTTACTTATTTTTTCTCAGTTCACTTTAATGATTAGCAATATCTGCACCTCTTGAAGCAATGCAATAGAAATGAGAGCCACAGGCAGCAGAGAACTCCTTCCAACCTCCCTAATTCTTCTGCACAAGCATTAGCCTGCAAATGCCAAACATGAACCAGATGTTTTCTCCCTGTGCCTAGTGTGAAATGCAGAAAGGATAACAAAAGCTCCTTGTATTAATCTCTTACTTGACAAAGAGGTGATCCAGTCTCAAACCTAGACCTCAAACCTATGCTACATTCTTCCAAGCAAGTGCAGAAGCAGAGGCTTATGCTGAACGTCTCACAACTTTTTTTATGACTTGTCCTGCTCTAGCCCCTTTCTCCTGTGCTGCGAGGGTATCTACACCTCAGCTGACACCCACAGCACAGCCCAAGTACTGCTACAAGTAACAGTGATTTATCAGTAAAGGATCATGAAGAGACACCAAAAGTGGCCTCTGAGATGCCTTTCTCTGAGCAGTAGGCTGGTTCCTACCCTTGTGCATGAGTATATTTGATGAATTTCCTTGGAGAAATGAAAAGTTGAAAGATACTGCATAGAGTAGCCTGGGAGACAAATTAGGAGCTGGGGATGGAAATTAGTGTAAAGGAATTCTCAGTAGACTGCTAGTGAGTCACGGGTTGCAGATGTCTCTTGGATGAGGAATGGTCCTGCAAGGCAATTACCAGGAGCCTCAGCACTTAAGCCATATGATATTAGATAAAAGACTTAAGGGAACTGTTTTTCACAGGCAGGAGGGAGAAACATAATCAAATTCTTTATTTGCACTCGAGTGCATCTAATGGTATGCAACATCTATTTGTCCACAGAATTAGTTTTATTTATTTACAATACCATACTGGCCAATTACATGACAAAACCCTTATAACCCTGCTATACTGTTTGTGAGATGCAAGTAGACAGAGACTCACAGAGAGTCCTAAGATAAACATTGCTAAAAGAAAAACAAAAATGCAAACTCTTACTAGAAGAAAATACCTGTGTGATGGAAGGAGGTGATGGTGGTGAGTAGGGACTCAGATGTCAGAGCAACTCTATTAATTTAACTAATCAATCTAACTAATCTAACTCATACTGGATTGTTGGAGTTTGGGTTTTTTTACTGTCCCTAGTTAATTATAATCCAATCGCAGCATAATTATTGTAACAGAACTGACAGAAAAACCATGCCAATAAAGTGTTAATAGACATGAAAAAATTAAATCTCATATCTACATTCATTACTCTTGCCTTTGTATAAAGTTAGGAAGAAGTCAGGGACATAATGAACTGAAGTCTTGCACTTTGAACATTGAGAATGCAGAAAAATAGTGTTCTTGAAGAGCTACAAAAGGAAATCACCTAATTATGTATTAAGAAAACAGGGATCCTGGCAGTGTGAGGGACAAAAGAAAAAAAGAAAAAAAAAAGTAGTAACACACACAAAATAATACCCCATGTGAGCATTTTCCAACTTTTTAGTTTTCTGCACAGCTTATATTGAGCCACATAAATCAGTTCATAATTTATGTGATGCACATATATGGTCACACATTTCTGAATGCTATTCTTGAACTTTTATAAAACATTTCTTTTTCAATAGTAAAGCAAACATCTTAGATTTTTCCACTAATCTCCTCAAAAACATAGGATGAATATCTTCAATAGTTTTGCTGATGTTAGGTCCAGTCCTTTTTTAGTGATATTCTCAGTTGTCTCACAAACCTTCTGTTAGAGGGGGTTTCCTGGTCTGTCCTATCATCCAAGCCAAAATAATTAATTTCATCAACTACTTTCATCAACACATGCAGGCAGTATCCTATGTTTGAATCATATGAATAGATATCACATAAGAATTTCCGGTCCTTATCCTGTGGTTTTACTTGGGATATATTCTCCTCTGAGATATGTTTCGCTTCAGGAACACAACGTCTTTCTTCTGTCCCTTCATCAATGCTACTGTGAGAGAAAACAGCTCAATATTTGAAGTTATAATTTGCCATAATTCATGATAACATGGTCACTAAGTATTTGCACTGCTGTAGGATGTCTTATCCTGAAGTCAATTCCCAAATTCTTCTGAGAAGTCAATGAAAAAACATTTCAGAACCAAAATTGTGTCTGTGTTGCTTCCTTCATCTTGTACGTTAATCTGATCTCTTTCCTCCTTAGTATTACCTGTGATTGATAGATCAGGTAGGGGCATTCAGAGTGGATGCCTGGGTTATACAGGATATATGACACAATAATGAAGTTACAGAATTTGTGTTAGCAGGGACCTCTTGAGGGTTTTTTGGCTAAGATCTTCCTGAAAGAACTCCTGACTTCAAAGTTAGATTAGGCTGCTCAGGATCATGTCCAGCTGAGTTCTGAAGCTTGACATTCCCAGCTGCTTCCAGTGTTTGACCACTGGACCACATATGAAGAATGTTTTTCCTGACACATATAACCACAGTATACTACATTTCAAGTTGTGAAAGCTAACTCTGTCCCTTTGTCTGCCTCCTCTCTGATGACCCCATTAGGTAGCTGCAGACAGCTACTGAGATCCCTTCTTTACTACAGAGCAGCTCCTTGGATCCAGAAGCCAAAGCATTTACAAAAGCAGCTGTGAGAGGTACAGCTCACGCCTCTTCTGAGCTTGGCAGGAGCTGCTGCATCTCACAGGGAAAAGGAAGGGTGAGAAAAGTGATCGGTATCATCTTGCCCTCTCTAATGGCCACCATGTCCCACCTCTATGGCTTAACTTCTCATTTGGAACAGAAAAATAGTTTTAATATATCATTTAGAAATAATTTCTGATGTTGAATATAGGAGTCTAGATGTTCAGTGGTTCAAAAGCATTAATATGGCTGTCAGCACAGACCTGCTTTCCTTTTGTCTCAAATCCTACTAAAACACAGGAGCAACAACTTCACCTCAATAAAAGTGATTTATTGTAATTCTGTCCTATGCCACCATCTCTAATATCTCCTTTCTCGAGTGTTTAATACTGACTGAAGCTTCTGAGCTTTCTCTTCTCCCTGTTGTGAGCATTAGTTCTGGAACATCACGATTTCCACACCACCCGACTGTTCTTAAAATAAAAAATGATTTCTCTGCAGCTCTGTTCTTGTACTTTCTTTGCATCATTTTTCATTTTGATGTGTTTTAGTTGCCACAATCGAAACAGGAAACAGCTCAGACTGAGCAGCATTGATGTCATATTAAAAGCTATCAGCCAAACATGTATTTCTCCTTTAAGATTTTTTGAGCAATTTTATTCAACAATGAGGATTTAGCATTTTACTTTATGTTGTATTTTTCAAAATTGATTAAATCTGCAATTAATCTCCTGAAAAAATATTCATTATATTACAAAATTAAAAAAGAAGAAAGAAAATAAAAGAAGAAAAAGCAGACAACCCTTCTTTTCTAAATTCTGTTTCAGTCAATTCTCATTTCTGTTTGAGTCAATCAGTAATCACTTTACCTTTTATCAATAAAAAGATGCTGCTGCACATTAAGAAGGAAAAAGATAAAATGCTCAAATGTTGCACTGAGGAGTGTTACATTAAAGACAAAACCCCAAATAAAATCAGACCGAGACATTAAAGACATAAGAAATTAAATTCCAGATGCAGAAATCTTATCTATTCCACAGACATTGCTCCCTCTAATGGAAAATTAATGTTAAAGTTGCAGGTAGAGCCTGCCTTATATAATCTGTTTGTGGATGTGGTTCATACCACTTTCTGGAGAATTTCTGGTCCCATGTGGAAAATAAGTTACCAGGAGTTACACAAGGAGTGAGAAGATGAATACTATAGCGGGGGGAAAGAGCTCAGAGGGAGCAGGACTGACTGGGCAATGGTTAAGAGAACAGAAACTTTAGAAGTGGGATGAACAAGATAGGTACAAACATTGCCCATGAGGAATGGCAGCCTAGGGAAGAGGGCAGAGAAGACACAAATGCCTAAAGAAGGGGTTGCTCAGGGGAAAAGTTGAGTTTCAGAGAGAACCAAAAGAGAGAGAAAGGAGTGCCACATGTTCAGTCCCAGTGTTTTGTAGTTTCAGGGCTCAGTAACGCAATGATGTACCTACTTCTCTTTATTTTTTGTCCTGGGCTTTTCTTGGGTTTCAGGAAAGAACATTAACTGAGTAGATTTGGTTTTGCTTGTTCCTCTAAATCTGTTTTTGCTGGGAAAGCTCTTAATGCATCATTGGGTCTCACCTCTGATTCATCCTTTCCAAACTGACCTCAGAGGAACCAGGGACTGAGACCCAGCTCAGGAGCAGTAACTAGCAACAATTACCATTTGCTTCCCACAAAATTGGAAAAACAGAACCTCAGCTTTCTTCCATGTTGTCTTGGCTGCCTTCCCTTCAGTGGGGTATGTCTTCTCCAGGTTTCGTTGTGGGAACGGATAAGGCGAAGCTTGCAGCTGGGAACATATTGGTTTCCATGCTGATATTCCACCACTTAAGAAAAGGGTTAAGAAATGAAACTAGTATTTTAATTCACAGAGAAAGTGTGTTCCAAAATCCTCTGAAATCAGTGGACTGAATCCCACCAACGTCACCAAGTACTGGCTTAGGGCCTTAGTAAATACAGTATTTATAAAGGAATCATTGTACGTTGATGGTGCAAAAAAAAAAAAAGATGTCTCAATAATTCAGAAACCACAACTGAAGAAGGAGTAGAGGCAAAGATTGAAGCAATGATTGCTAGAGGTGAAGGCCAAAAACACATGGATGTTAGACCAAAGTAGGTGTGAAAAGGAAGTTGAGAGATATAAAAGTTAAATTTTAGTTGGTCTGGTATCACCTTCTGCTCGTGTGGTGTTGTACTCTGATGTGCTTCTTATTCCTTGAAACACTATTGCCCTTGCAAATTTCTTTATCCTTAGCTGATATTGACTGCTTCTTTTCTTGACTGCAGCTGCACTATACACCCTGCTAAATTAACACCTTATTTCACACAATCTGCTAAGAAGAGTTCTCACAGACTTTTCAGTTCTTCAGATTGGATGTATGAACATATCCAGACACACTGGCACCGCAGCCCTTGTGCAGAGAAGCAACAGTGGAGAGGTGAGATGAGAGTACTGTGAGTGATGGGATGTAACACCTCCCAGACCTGAGAGCTTTTAGAGTCAGATTAATAAGGATGTCTCTGTGCATTGTGAAAGTGTCTTAGTACACTGGACCTTTCCATGAGGAACTAGACACTGCTGCTGCCAGCACCTTATGTGAAGTTTAGTCAAGAGGGTTGGAAGAGATGTTCAGAATTTGGCCTAATTCAGTACAGCATTTGAATATATTTTTTACTTAAATTAACTTGCATAAAATGGGTTTACATGACAGCTTGTCAAGCAAGCTCACCTCTTGCAAAATAGGTCTGTTATCTTCCTATGTCCTGGTCTCCTCTCAGTGAGATCTGCCACACAACATCCACAGACATGGATGAGCGTGCTTTGAATAGTTCAGGGAGCAGGATCATACTTGCTGTCAAGGTCCATCAGTCACAGAAGAAATGCTTCCTCTCGGCCTGTTTCTCTGCTCTTATGTGCTTGATACAAGAAAGGCAGTGCAGAGTTCCTCCGTTCCCGAGGTGAAGCGGCTCCCTGTGCACCAAGTCAACAGGAACAGATCTGCCTGCCTTTGTAGGTGTGCAGGCATGTTGGACTTCACCCGAGGCACAAGAGCAGCTGCCAGGTGGTCTCTGTATAGCTCCCCTCATTCTTGTCTTGTGATGCCAAGTCCTTGGTAGACAGGGTGCCCAAGTGCTTGTGGCTCTGACTCCAGCACTGCAGAAGAGCAGCCCAGGATGGACAGTAAGAGATCCAGCAGCACTGCACTAACATTAATCCTTGGAGAGTTTGCTCCCGAAGGACTGGTTTTTAGTAGCTATTTGCATTTTCCATCAGCTTCTTTTCATAAGGAAAATATCAGCAGACTGCAACGTACTGAGAGTTTCCAGCAGGGGGCAGCATTTATTCATTTGTGAAGGAGAAGCGCCAACCTCAAAAGGATCCGGCACTCGGAGCTGAAATACAGAATCCTTTGCTTAAGAAACAATGTTTGCAGATGGATGGACAGCCAGCAGTGTGAGGGGTGAAGCAGGAAGGGCAGGTTAAACAGTTGGCATAAGGCCTCGCTCATCCTCTTCATCTGTCTGATGCCTCTGCAAGCATGGCTTAGTATTTAGGACTAGGGAAGTTGGAGGCTCAGAGTCAGTGCCAGCAGATGAGCTGGATCAAAACATTCCCATTTAAGGAAAAATTTTTATCAAAAATTTCAGTGTCATCCCTGGCTCAGAATTATTACTTCAGGTACTGGAAACTCTGATTAAGGTCTCACTAATAATGCTTGCATAATATTGTCACGATCCTAAAAATATAGCATATTTGTTATATATATAGCACCTAGGCTACTGTCTGTTTTGAAAGCTTTCGGTTTTAAAATTTCTCTTCTAAAGACTTTACTTACCATGATATGTTAACTATTTCAAATCCAAAGTCTCAGAACGTCACAGCTTTGAAATCAGCCTTCCACAGAGATAGTCAGGTTGTGAACAAGTGAGAATATTTTAGTACTTGCTAAAAACTGCTAAAAAATCCTTTTCACTATATAAGTGAATTTCTATTAAAAATAATTTTCTAAAAACCATATACCTCATTGACAGCATGTGTGTTATTGCTGGGATTCTTCCTGCCTATCCTTATGTGCCAGCTCTACACAGCAGCCTCCCGCTGCTGTCCCCTGAGATTGGCTCTGTCCCAGTGTGCAGTCTCAGAGTGGGTGAATCAGTCCACACAGAGTTAGGTAACCACTGCAATCTGTAGCCAATACCCAAATTGGCTTTAAACCTCAGGCTAGATTACAAGAGAGCTAGAACACCATGTGCTTGTGTGATTCTCTTCAGGATCCTGGGACTCTCAGGGTGTGCCACTGGCACCTCAGGCTTTCAGTCCCTGAGTTAAGATGACAGCAAGCTTCATCCTACCTCTAGCTAAAATGTTATATAACTTTCTAGTACCTTGGCCTTCCCTGCAGCCAGAATAAACAGTCAAAAATTAGATTAATTTTTATAGACACACTTTTCTTTAATCAAACTTTTTTTCTCTTCAAACTGGGGCTAAAGGTTTGTTTTAGTGAGATTGTTACAAGCATTCAGTTGTCTTAAGTATGTATTCACTTGTCTTTATTTGCCTAGATTAATTTTTAAGTATAAGATTACTTGTCTGAATTTAACTTTACATGTCTTAGATTCATAAGATTTGGTTCTAAGATAATAGCAACATTCCTGTAACATTTTTTTTACCTCTTTAAGTACTTTATCCTTTTAGCTGTAACTCCAGATTAATGTAGCTTTGTTCACTGGCATCACTTATGACATTTTAGAATAATTAAACTGCATATATTTTCTCTGTATGAGAAGCACAAAGCCAGTACCAGCAGTGTATTTTGACTAATTTGAAAACTGGTAGACTTAGTATTAAATTCCTTTTATAATTCAACTTTGAGAAGTAGATCTGTTGGTACAGAAGAGTCTCTAAAAAGCATCAGCCAATACTTCTTAAATAGCAGCAACTCTGCAACACTGGTATTATGAAGTGAGCAATGTACCTTGGTAAATCTCTCTCTTAATTTATAATGTGGAAAACATGTACAAACACCTGAATCAACTGAGAGGCCTGTGAACAGTAGGCTAGCATGTGGCTTGAAAGCGGGTGGGAGCAAGAGGCACATCCGTGACAAATGGGGGAATAATCACTCTGGGTGGATGCCAAGTCCAGCCCAGTGCCTTGTCTCCATCAGTCACAGATGGAGCTTTTGCACATTTCTGAGGAAGAGCATAGGAGCAGCACAAGGTTCTAGTTTTACATGCTCAAACATTCTCACAGCCTTCAGCATCTGGTAGCTGGGGACCTTTCTGAGGCAGTCGCTGTCTCTGTATCTTCAAAATTTTTCTCTTCAAGAATAGATGCAGCTTCTAGTCAAACTTCAAATGGGAAATGCATTCTTAGTCTCTGATGGCAAAGACTTCCCCAGAAGCTTAGCTGATCCTTCCTAGGAGTCCCTCCTTGTTGTGACCAGACATTAAGAAAAGGATGGCCAAGGACACTCACGTCCCTCAGGGCTACCAAAGCCGTGGGGCCTGTGACCATGACCAGCCCCTGTGGGTTGCCCGACGTGCAAGCAGAGTCAAGCCAACAGCCTTGAGCAACCCTGGGAGCCCCACTGCCCAAGCTGCACAAAACTTTTCTTCTCTTGCAGCATATGCTGCCGTGTGGTGTGGTAATGGCTGAACTCGATTTAAATCAACCACAGCCTAGCCACAGCAGCACAGAGCTCAGCAGAGGGTAATTTACTCTGCCTCTTAGCAGGGATCCTTAAAGAGTCATGACAGGTCCAAGTAATCCGTCAAAGAGCAGCCTGAGCAGCCAGCAGTCTCTGGATGCTAATCCCTTATGAACAATAGACTCATTATATGCAAATTAACAGGAGAAGTGGTGATTGGCCACTGTATCTGCCCAGACAACTGTTCCATTTCAAAGAAACTTTAAGTACCCCGAAATCTATAAGCTGAAAAAATTAAATTACCACATTCTGTGTTTTTTTGTTGTTTTTTTTTTTTTAACAACCTGATTTCCTCAGACAGCCTCTTCAGGGATCCAGTAAATGCTGACAACATGGCAAGCTGGACATAGTGGTCAATGACTGAAATCCATGGGGAAAACAGTAACAGCAAATTAGTGCAGACACTGAATTTCTTGAACAGCTCTGTTTTTGATTAATTTGAATTCCCTATTCCATTACAGATTTACTTGTTTAATATCAGAAAATCCATCTGAATCCAGGGAGTGATTTGAATATTTGTGGAAAAGATACATGGGTGGTTTTCTACATTACTGTTTTCTTACTGAGGACTCAAAGCTGAACCTGAGGAGCAGGACAGCAACTAGACACTGTCTGACAAACCAGAGCAGGTTCCCACCTTGGTTTGAAGTTCAAAGGCTCTGTGGTCAACTGCTTACTACTTTCTCCAGCTGATATTTGATTGTGGGAAGGTTATGAGTTTCCTGATGCCAGCAAAGCTGATCTTAATTAAAATAGTCCATTGGAAATGTTTCATAAGATAGGAATACAAGACTGACGCCAGTCTGTCACAATTCACTAGACTGCTTAAAATCTGGAATCGGCCTGGCAGGTAGCCGCACTTGAGCCAAACAGAGTCCTGCACAGAAAGCTTGGATTTTAAATGTGTGGTTTTCTCTACTTTTTATTTTTTAAAGTACACCATGTCAAATGTGTTTATGGTGCTTTAATGTAGATAAAAAATGAGTTGAGTTTTTATGTCTCTGTTTAGCTGCTGATAACAACATTTAGGCTAAGTAAATACAAACCTCCATAAATGCAGAAATTGATACAGCATTTTTAAAATCAGGCTTATAGAGATCATAGAATCATAGAGCTGTTAATGTTGGAAAAGACCTATAAGATCGTTGGGTCCAACTGCTAACCCCTGATGTTCAATACTAAAGTGTGTCCCCAAGTGCCATATCCACATCTTTTTAACACTTCTACGGGTGATTCCACCACTTCTCTGGGCAACCTATTCAAAAGCCTGCCATTCCTTTCAGTGAAGAAATTTTTTCTGATATCCAGTTCAAATCTCCCTTGGCACAGTCTGAGCCATTTCCTCTGATCTTGCTGCTCATTACTTGGGAGCGGAGACCAACCTCCACCTTGCTACAACCTCCTTTCAAGTAGCTGTGGAAGGTGAGAAGCTTTATCCTGAGCCTTCTTTTCTCCAGGCTAAACAGCCCCAGCTCCCTCTGCTGCCTGTGCTCCAGACCCTTGAAAGCTTTGTTGTCCTTCTCTGGACATGCTCCAGCCCCTCATTGTCTTTCTTGTAGCGAGGTGCCCAGAACTGAGCGCAGGATTCCATGTGCAGCCAAGATGCCAGGGATGGATTTAGTTACCCAAGTATACACACCTATTTGATGAAATTTTTCAGCAAAAGTTTGACAGAAGTTGACTCCCCAACTCACCTCTCCCCTTAACAGCTCAAAATCCCATTCCCATTTTCAGCTTTACTTTGAGGAGACAATCACTCTGACATACTGTAGCCCACTAAAGCATAGCTCATTTCCTATGCCAGTCCTTTGATAATGCCCAAAGAGATGAAGCTCAAGTGATGCTGTGGCTGTTGCAATTACAGTATGCTTCAGGAGTTACAGGGAGAAGTTATCTGCCTGCTCCTTTAGCCTCTCTGTCCTACATCAGATGCTTTCTTAATTGGTACCTTTTGATAATATAAATAATTTATTTTAACTAACTAACTAACTAACTAACTAACTAACTAACTAACTAACTAACTAATTTCACGTGCCTCTTCCCTGTGGAAAAAAATCTATGTAATTGCAAGGTTCAAGACACCTGTAGCAGATGTAACATAAACATTCATAAATAAACACTCATAAATAAAATCGTGCTGAACTGTGTTCCAGTTCTGTTCCCATTTTTGAGGATTTTTTTCCTATAAAAGCAGTCAGCACATGGGATCTCAAGCACCAGTGCTGTTACACTGGTGATGATCATACCATACTGGTGATGATCATACCATACATACAAATAGAACATTTTGCAGGCTTTTTGTAATTAAGATGGATATTAAACAACTATTTCAGCTGTACACATAAGATAGAGGAATTTGACTTAGCCTATATAAAAAAGCACTTTGTACTTACATTATGTTCTCTTTCCAGGGATTTTAGTGTGCTTTCCAAAAGAACTCATTTAGCTTTACAATATCACTGGGTGTTTACTGAAGGAACAATTTCACCACATTCCCAATAGAAATATTGGCAAAGAGGTCATAGGCCCAGTTTTCAGATATTTTCAGTGCAGAAATGTGCATGCACAATGCAGGCATATTGCTGTAAACAATTTTTAATTTCACTAACTACATGTGGATATGACCAAATACATGAATGGTCACTTTAATCCATATCCAGCTGTTATTTGGCCAAAATATGCATTAAAAAATGTGCATATATTTGTAACCCCTAAACTCATGAACTTCAGGCTTTAAGGTCATGAAGGAAATCTGTAGGTTCATTTGATGCAGTCTTGAAGAGGTCTTCAGTGACTGCCTGTTTTACTACCAAAATATGCTTATTTTTCACCAAATCCATATGTGTTTGATGAACTGCTGAAGTAAGCCTTTGACTTAGATCTTTGGTGACACTGCTGTTGTCAAGTGCAGTGAGGATCTTTGTGAGAAGCAGGAAGTACATGCATTTAGATCTGCCACACTCTGGCAGAGACACCTGAAACTCAGGAACAAATGAGCTAAAAAGGCAGATACCTTTTTATTTTGCAAAGTCTCACAGCAGAAAATATTTATCCATAATGCAAAAAGTTGTCATTTTTTCTTTTTGCTTTGCTGATTTTTATGATCTTCTGAGTAATTTCCCATTTAAAATTCCTTTTCTTTCCTCCACAGGCCACCATCCCCAAAAGTATCATATTCATCCTTCTTCTGACTGGATTTTTGAGTGATTGTTTTGGAGTCTGGCTTTATCTCCCTGGAGTCTCATATCTAGGGATCAGCAAACTGGCTCATATAACTTAAAAACTGGTCTGAACCATAATTCAACACTAAGGAAATGTTTTGAGGATAAAAAAAATCAGTATGCTTTTCACATTCATACACCTCTCTACTTCCACCTCCTAGAATCAGTTGGAATGCCAAATGATGCCAGGTTACTTGCTGCCTCAGGAGTTTGAATAGTTTTAAAAGCCCCATGGGTTTAAAAAGAAATCTGTTTTCTTGAGTCCTAGTTTCTTCAGCAAATTGACAATTGTTGGTGACTGTGATTAATTTTTTTTTTTTTCTTTCATTCAGTTGTGCAATAATACCTGTGTTTGAAATCATGTGGGGAGACAATTGGAAGAGGACATCCACAGAGGAATAGGAAACCCAAAGAAATTAATTTTAAAAGAACTCTGTATTTTGTTACGGCTCCCAAGTCCACCTCCTCCTCCCCCAAAAAACCCAACAAAACAAATTCCCCTGTATTCCTAAAGTGGTTCACTCTGACTTTTATCTCTCATCTTTATTAGATGAGAAGCTTTGTGTATTTTTCTGCTCTGTCCCCCTGTTGCAAACATGTAAAACTATGCTGTCCGCTACATTTTTATTGAGAGAGTGCCTGCAAGTAAATCTCAACCACAGACTTTCTGTGTATGCCCTCAATTTTCACCTTCATGTCAGGTGAATCTAGGCTGACACAGCTCTACACCTCTGGGAAGACAAGGATGCCCCACAGAATAAATGTCTGGGGTTTGCTATAATGCCATTTCCTTTGTTTGATTTAACATGCATCTAACCTACTTTGCTCAATCCTTTAGAGGAAGACTCTGTAAACCACAGGCTCCTCTGAAGCTGAATGGAAGTAGTGGAGAATCAGCAGAGCAGTTTTATGGAGCATATGGGTTCAGAGAACATGAGGTGCTTTTCATTTGCATTAGTTATATTTCAGTTAGCAATGGCACTACTAAAATTTTCTCATTATTCTGTGTATACATTCTTTTCATGATCTTTGTTTTGTTAACAAAGAACATTTGCAGACACAGTTTCATCAAAACAAAAAGAAACAACTGTAAGTTATTAGCTTTCACTTAAAGGGACAAGAGTTTTGCCTTTGATTTTAAGCTTCATTGTTCCTCAGCTAACAGAGCACCTTTAATGTCTGCTAACACAACTTTTTTTTTTCTTTTTAACAGAAGTGTGTCTGTTTTCTTCTCAGATTGTGTACACCAAGCTGACAAGGCTTATTTAGAATGCATAGCCAGGTGGATGTGGTGTTGAAATAACAGATGTTCCAGTAGCTGAACTAGGCATCTAAAGGGATAAAATCAAAACCCACTTGTCAACTGGAACTGATTTCAAGCATGGTAGCTGGATAAAATGTAACCCTGCTGCCTGTCTTTCTTTGGCCCTGACTTTGCAATCTTATTAAACCTGAGGGAAAAAAAATCAATTGATGTCCAATATCTACAGATTGTTAAGACATCCCTCCTGCTGCAACTGTTCATCTAATTTAACTCTTCTGCTGTCATGCTCATCAGCTCTGTGCCAGTGCTTTCCATTCTGTCTCATCTGTCCCTAAAGCACCTACTCAGAGAAGGCACTTGGCAACGCTTTGACATTTATAGAAATTGGTCAAATCTATTGGGGGTGACCTTGCCAGCAGATACAAGGCTAATAAGAACAAGACTGTTCACCTAAATGGCTGCACTAGTATTGTCATCTATTTCAAAGGGTGCAGGTCCAGAATTGGGACCTACTGGATATTCAACTGATGTGACCATTTTAGAATCATCACTTCACCACTTGTAAGTGAGGCATCTTTTTCATATAATAAGATGTACTGTTTGATTTTGGCTTTGATACTTGAGGAAAAATTCGCATATTTAATATAACAACTGAAATGTTTTTCAGGGGAACTCAGATATTTCTACATTTTAGCAGTGTTAATTCAATTAGCCTGAAACTAATTCAAATAAAGCACTATTGTCCACAATGGTGGAAGTTCTAGGATCTTCCTTTTAAAGCATTTTTGTCTCCATGAAGACTTAATGTGAAAAGCTAACTTAAACATTCCTTCAGCAGTTTAAAGACCCTAATCCAATTCCCACTGAAGTTAACAGAGCCATTTCAATTACTCCTTCAGTAGGAACAATTTATGATGACAGTGTTTTAATCTTCGTTGACTCCTGTTTCATTTATCTTCAGCTGTTACCCACCTAGTACCACTCTGTGAAACTACTACTGAAACAGTTTCCCTCTCTTTGCCTATTTTTACCTATTTCATGATTTCTTCTCAAGACTGCTTCATACTGGCCTTTTCTGCATTCCAACAGTTGATTCCAGCTCAGTTCGCCAAGACATAATCCTAAAACTGATTGGATTTTCAGTCCTCCCAGATCTCCTTCACCCACAATTTGAAGTCTGCTATAGTCCACAAGGTAAATATTAGTATTTTAAGTTGCTGGGAAATGAAGTAGAAATATGCATGCAGTCTGGGATTACTGGAACACTGGGTGCTTTTTTCTCTTGTGTCTTTGCTTTATGGATGGCAGAAATAATGTGAAAGCCAAAGGTGTAATTCACACCTTGAAAAGCAGCTGCCTCTGCCAAACATTTTTATTGAGAGTATCACTAGAAGAATTACTGGAGGTGCAGAATGTGAGGAAAAAGAAGTACTGTATTTCTTGACTGATAAATGGTATTAACTAAGGACTACCAAAGAAAATGCTTTGGTATAATGACTTAGTAATCACCTGAACACCCTGGTGAATTAGGTGTAACAAATGACACAGCTCTAACTCAGCTACAAACTGGAGGGAGTTATAGTGGCTAGAAGCCTATTATGACCAATATTAACTGAGAATTTTAGATACTCAAAGTCCTCAGTATACAACTGATAGTCTTGGAGTTGCCCATAAATCTGTTCTAATAATTTCATGGATATCACTCTCAGTGTAATAATCTGCTGTGCACAGGTACTGTGCTTACTTTGAGAGCACTGTAGGTTCACACTCATAATTAAAGTGTTCCTGCTGCAGACTTTTACAGAGGCCACAGTGATAGGTATAGCAGTACTGCCAGTCTCTGAGTGATGGTTTAAGAACAGCTGTCAGGAGTCAAACAAAAGGTCTGGTGGCCAAACTCTGTCAACAGCCAGTAACAGAGGCCAAGAGAAAAGTCCAAGGGCAGGTCAAGCATATAGTGATGATTCCCCAGCCTCCCCTTCCAGCCTACAGCAGTCTGCAGCTCAGCAACCTCCTTTCCAGAAGAGGGATCTATGTGTTAAATCGTCCTTGCGGGACTTCTTTCCCACAAGTTTGGCTACTCAAGTTAGAAGCTACGTAAACCTTTTGGCATCCACCACTGACACAGAACTGTGTGTTCCACAGCTTCCCGAGCAAAGGATAAAAAATTCTCATCTTCTCCTTAATTGAAACTATCACTCAGTCATTTAACTTGATGTTTTCTACTTGTAATGTGGAGGAGCAGTGAGCAGCCATTTCCTGCTTACTTTAGTCATTGCTTTGCAGACATACATCCTATCTACACCCATGGATCTCTTTTCCAAGTTGATGAGTCCTAGACCATTTGCTCATCGTCTTAAAGCTTTTCCACACATTTGATCATGATTGCTGTCCTCCTGTGATTCTTTATTTTTAATAACACATCCTCTTCAGATGGGACATCTGAACTACATGAACTCCTCTGTAGATGTATTGTGCACTTAAACTATACAAAAATATTGACATTTCTTGTTCTTCATTTCCTTACATTGCATTTGGTTTTGAAAGCACTCAGGCAATGGAACTCTTGCCTTTAGTTGGAGTCTTGCTATTTTTACAGTGACACTAAACGATGATGCATTTTTAATAATTTTATTTATTTTGACTAACTGGCATTTGAATAACAGTAAGAAAATAGTTTCATTTCCTATTTACTGCTTGACTTTGCCCTCTGACCTCCTTGTTGTCCCCAAGTCTCTGACTTAATTGCCCTGTATTTATTCTCATTTTAACATCAAGTAGCCAAGAGATTGCCACTCCAAAAAAATAATGTGTACTTTTCACTTTGTGTCTTCCACTGGGCTCAGACATTTTTGTTTTCTCATTTCGAAAGTTCCCAATAGCAATAATTGGGCAAGGATCTTTTCAAAATACAAAATTTTAAATCAACCTTTGAAATAATATTTTGGAGACACAAAGATGTGAAAATAACAAGCAGTTGACACACCTAATTAGTCTCATTATTTTGTGCTTCACAAGGTAAACTGTGTTGTACTTCCCCAAAATTTTAGCTAGGAGGAACATTTTTGTTCAGCAGGGTTTGGCTGATAAAGACTCTGTCCATAGACTGTATGAATCTATTCAGTCTTTAAATAAATTATTTAAACTTATTTCAAGGCAGGATTAAATTATAGCAAAGTAAGCACATCCATGTATTCTTGTCCATTTACACTCGGAGGGGCCTTTTGCTTCAAAACCATGCTTATCTCTCTAATCGAGCACAATCACAAATTCTATGGATCAAAGAGAATCCGTACAATGGCCTCTGATGTGTCACTAACCAAATGAAAACATCTGACAACAGCTGTGTTTTTTGAATGATGCTCAGGTGAGCCCCACTAGAGTTCAAACCTGGATCTCATCCATAGGTTAAAGACAAAACAGCCTAATTGCCTCGCTGTGTTTCTCACCACTGGGCTTGAGAAGAGGCTGAGGGAACAAAGTGCTGATGCATGGCAGTGAACCTTTGAAGGTGGTTATGAATTTTACAGTAGTACCATCTGGTCCTCTGTTGAGGAAAGTTCTTTCCCACTCACAGAGAACTGCAAGCTTTGGTTTAAAAATGTCTGATGACAGGTGAGGAGATGCTTAACCATCCACTTTTCTTGGTTCCCTCTGAAAGATGAATTTGAGTATTCAGACTATGACATTTCTAAGTTCAGTTTCATTAGTGAGATGATGTAGTTCCATTTTGAGCCAGTGGTATGAAACTTCTGAAAGATGCAGGACAGCACAGGCCCATCTTATATAGAACATCTCACCTTCTTAATCCACAAAGGACCTAGCCAGTACTCTTAATTTGAAAGACGTTCACATAAATTGAAAATCTATACTTGCTTCTGCCAACAAATATTCAACACTTTCAAATATTGAAGCATTATAAATACCTTTGTAAAGATACAAATAAAAGTAGAAAAAAACCTTTAAAATAGATGCTTAAATTTAAATATTTGTATGTTAAGAGTCACACTACTACAACTTCCATTTCCTTGTCTGATATCAGGCACTTCTGAGGAGCCCTTGTGGTGCAGCTATCTTCACTGGTCAACCAAATGGCCACTGTTTTTTCAAGGAGGAAGAATAACTCAATATCTTTCCAGCTGGGGAAAAGAACTTTCCTTCTGGGAAAGTTGCATCTTTCCCAGAAGTGGATCTTTTCTTGCACAGACTTGGCATTAATTTTCCATTCCTCTACAAGAATTACAAGAGTGAAGTAGAGTGGAAAACATCAGATCACCGAGGTCATGTGATGAATGAGGCTATTAGAGCAATTAGATGAGTTTTATCTGTTTTGCTTGGTAAAATAAAATTTTAAGTAGGCTCATCTATCTCACCGCACCTGATTACTCTGGAGGTCAAACTTGCAGAAAACATTTAGAACGGTAACAGCAGAAAAATTGCACATATGGGCATCAGATTACTTATAAACACATTTTGCCTAGCCTGTGCAAGGGAAGACTGCAAAACCCTACAGTAAGGGTAAGATTTGCTTGACCTAAGAAAATGTATCAAATGTTTAGGAGTTTAGTTTTAGCCAACTCTCCAGGCGTATCCTGTAACCAAGGAAAAGAGCCAGACCCTTCCAATAAGAATAATTTCCTCATAAAACAAGGGTCTAAAATAGGTGAGAAGAATCAGTCTCTGCAGATTTCTCTCTCTCCTCGTTGCCCATAGAGCAAGTGCAGATGTTGAGCTCAGACACAACGCCTAACATTTGTTGGATGAAATTATCCCACTCCCAGTGACTGAGCAATGGCACTTAGCATTTCATGCGGATGGTGTCAAGTGATTCACACTGGAGGACACAACTGGAATTTCATCAAATGAGTTCTGCAGTAACTGCACCCACCCTGAAAAGGACCCAGGCTTCACATCGCTCAGCTCTAGGAATGCACAGCAAACCTCTTATAGTCTGGAGAGCCAAGCTCATATGGGGCTGCATTAGCAAAAGCACAGCCAGCAGGTTGAGAGAAGTGTTTATTCCCTTTGGTTTAAGAGGGGAAGCTCATCTCAAGTGCTGTGTCCTGCTCTGGACTCCTCTGTGAGAGCAACACCAACAAACTGGAGGAAGTCCAACAGAGGGCTATGAAGGCAATTAGGGAGCGAGAGCAAGGAGGGACGTTCAAGAAGAGGCTGAGGGAAGTCGGATTTTTCAGTCTTAGGAAGGCTAAGAGAAAATATTATTGCTGCTTACAACTACTTAATGAAAGGATATAGAGAAATTGAACCAGACTTCTCAATGGTGTGCAGTGGATGAATGAGACACGAGAGACACAAATAACAGCAAGGGAAATATAAAATAGTTACAAGGAAAAAATCTTCATAATGACACTGGAAAGGGCTGTCTAGAGGGGCTGAAGATTATCCATTCTTGGAGATATTCAGCATTCAACTGAGACAGGCTCTGAGCAATCTAACCTAAGTTGGGTCTGCTTTGAGTAGAAGGTTGTGCTAGATGATCTCCAGATATCACATTTAATCTATATCATTCTATGACTCTATGCAATGGTTGTGGGGGAAAAAAAAGGAAAAAAAGAGTGAATTATATGATTTTTTGAAAAATGGTATGCTATATGATACTGAAAATATTGGGTGATATACAAATCCATAATAGTGATTCAGGTATGATTATGTGTGCAGGATTGATCTCACCTAACTTTAGCTGTCCAAAATGTCAGTGTTCAGTCTCATAATGGAGGCTACATTTTTCTCTGTAATTAAAAGACCAATATTAAGGATAGGAATTGTCTGAGTTATTTCAAACACTCATCTTACAGTGCAGTGAGATTCTCCTTGGATTTGAGTCTTCCTTTTGAGAGATCCTGAATAACTATCTCGGACTAGGCAGTACCTTTCCCCTGCTATAGGGGAAGATAAAACCCACTATTGTGTTGAACAACAGAAATATAGATATATTCAAAGAAATATGAAAATTAGTGGCAAGACTTATTAAAAGGAAAAGTCATTTTAGGAGAGAGGAAAGTCAAAGTAATAAGCACAAAGTTACAAAAATATTCCATGTCCTTTAGCAACTTACGTTGGACTTTCAGCAAAACCAAAGAGCAAGATTCAAGATATTAGGTGGTGTTTTCTTCTCACAGAGTGGAGTTCATTGATAACAGGTATCATCAAGCCAAAGTGAAAATAGAAGCTAAATTTTAACAACACATTTTCTGAGATTTTGTTCTTAAATAATCTTTGTCAATGGTGAAATTAAGACAAAATCAGCAATCAATCAAACACATATTCATATGATAAACTGTACCAAGTTACTTTACCAGACAGCAGCACCAAATAATCAGTTTATGATCATGTACTTTGGCTATTACATCAAACTAGAAAAGGTGACAGACTAGGTGCAGGAACATAACTCAGCCTCTTCTCAAAAGCCATATCAAAGAGACAGCAGACTGATAGTTATATTAAATTACAAGCAAAAGATAACAGCACAATACAAGCTACTCAGTCATTCGAACTTGGAAATTCCTTGCATATTATCTCATAGACAGTCTGCCCTCCAGCATATCTGTTACTGATCACTCTGTTGTTAGAGCTAAATTAAATAGATTAAAATTTAAAGACACAATCTGCTATAGAAATTGTTATGTGTCTGTGTTTAAATCCTGACCCTGGATGCCAAGTGTCCACCAAAGGTGCTCTTTCACTCCCCTCCTCAGCTGGACAAGGGAGAGAAAATACAGGCTCATGAGTCAAGATGAGGACAGAGACCACTCGCCAGTTACCATCATGGGCAAAACTGTCAGAACTTGGGAAATTAATTTAATTTATTGACAATATAAAACTGACTTGTGTAATGAGTAGGGGGATACACTCAAAGGAGGCTGTGACCCCATGGAAAGCCTGTGCTGGAGGCTCACGAGGCTTCTGTCAGGGCCTATGGCTCCAGAGAAAGAGGAGCCTCTACTGGAGCAGGTTTGCTGGCAGGACCCCGTGGGGGAGCCCACACTGCTCCTGAAGGACTGCACTCCGTGGAAAGGGACCCATGCTGAATCAGCTCATGACGAGCTGCAGCCTGTGGGAAGGACTCATACTGGAGTAGTCCATTAAGGACTGTCTCAGTGGGAGGGATCCCATGCTGGAAGATGGGAGTAGTGTGAGGAGTCCCCCCCTAAGGAATAAGCAACAGCAGAGACAATGTGTGATAAATGGTGGTGGGAGGAGGCAGAGAATTCAGGAGTGAAGTTAAGCCCAGGAAGAAGGAAAGGGAGGGGAGAAGGCATTCTCAGATTTAGTTTTTATTCCTCATTACTCTACTCTGATTTGATTGGTAATAAAATTAATTAATTTCTCCAAGTCAGGTCTGTTTTTCCTGTGGCAGTAATGGCAGAGTGATCTCTTGCTGTCCTTGCTGTCCTTATCTTCATCCACGACACTTAGGTTATATTCTTTCTCCGCTGCCCAGCTGCAAAGGAGGAGTGATACAGTGGCTCCAGTGGACACCTGGCATCCAGCCAAGCCAATCCCTTCCTTTATGTAAGTAACAACCTGCATGTCCTACACAGCATGCAAAGAAATCTGAGCAACTCTGCAGGTAAGCAGGGTGGCGATGGCATGAGAACCCCTCATAAGTGACCAAAATAAGATGCAAAAGAGGCTTCTGCATCACTCACTTCTGCTTGATTTCTGTCTCTCTTCTACCAGGGCCTCCTAGGCACTTGGTGTGAAGTTCAGTGCTGCTCAATAACACTATGCATTGGAACATTTTCACTGTAAGAAATTATTTCAAAGTTCAAAAAACATCGCACAGTTTCAATAGTAACAATCTGTTGAATAAATCATGTTTAAGGGAGTGGAAGAAAAATTTACTTGTAAACTTTCACCATAAATGCTGTTACAAACCTTTTTCTGGGTATGAGATTATTCCTATCAATTATTGCATGTCTAGGTAGCAATAATAACTGAGGCAGCCTTTTCACTCATCACAAACTTGAAGACCCTCTGTAACTTCTTTATAGTCTGTTACATCCTCCTGTTTTATGCCAAAATTTGAAGAGGCAGCAAAGACTGAGAAATAAGATATGTCTGGGATAATACCTAGTCTGATGTGATATTTATTGAAGAGTGCTTTTTATTTTAATAAAAATGGTAGTAAATCATATGTGGTGTCTGCTAAGCATCAGAGACAATACAAGATTTGCCTGTATAGAATCCAAATGTTCCCTTGCTGCAATTCCACAATAGATTGATATCTTTGTGATCTCTGGGTACTTTTAAAATAGGTTTGTGGGATTTTTTTTAAGTCTGACATGCATGTCACAGGAATTTTGTGAAGTCAAATTAACAGGCTGGAATACTTCTGAATATATTTTATCAGACATATAATTCACACGTCCATGCAATATTTTTCCTTTTCCTCAGTCAACAAGTATGTAAAAAAATTGTATTTTACAATTTATTTTGGCTAATAAACATCCATATTTGGTGTAATCTTAGAGATTAAACCCAGAAAAGTGTTACTGTGGGGCAGTTTTTTAAATGTCCTGCACCAGTTGAAACATTCAGATATTGCTGATCTCCATTACAAAAAATGCTACAGAAAAATATTGTCCACACTTTTAATATTTGTCAACATTTAAACATTTCAAGTTGTGCTGTTTGCTTGAGGTTTTTAAAAAGTTAAAATTATTAAAAACAAACTGGAAAAAGGGGTTGAAAAATCCTTAAAACTTCCTGTATTTGACTTTCCATCTAATTTATAGAAAGGTTTCCAGTAACAAAATCTGATATTTTAAATTTTGAACATTTGAGTGGATTTTTAAAAATTTTGGAAAAAACAAAACAACAGAAATGCAAATACAACCTTGTGTAGCAATAATTGACAATGGATCCCTAAGGTCATTAACAATTTGTAACCCAGAAAAGAACAGGTGTTTCTGCAGTATGTATATACTCATGCAAGATCAATCCAACCTGTAACAGATAATGAGTCTATCTAGAACATACAGGTTAGTGAGGAAAATGGTGTATCAACTTTCCAAGAAAACAATACAAATTTGCTGTAGCAGAATAAATGAAAAAATGATGTGCCTATTTCTGAAGTTACGGTTGTTGTTTAGAAGTTATTTGAAATTAAAGAACAAGCAGGGAAAACTATTTAGACACCAGGCAACACTCACCTTAAAACTCAAAAACTTGCCATGAATGCACTATGAACCAAAATTTAAAACAGGGTTTTGATGATCAGAGGAAAAAATTCTGCCTGAATTCCTAGTAGGAATTCTGGAAGAAAACCTACCTCCTTTTAAGCTGCAGATTCAGCAGTTCAGAATACATGCTGTCTTTGACATTAAAGAATTGTGCAAAATGTTCTGAGGATTTACAATCTTCTGTAATCCTATGAAATTGTACTTAGAAAACCACATGGCTTAACTGTAGTAAATTGAAAACTAAAACTTTCAACCATTTATTAGTGCTTTTGCTACAGAAAGAGTCATTTAGTGGGAAAAATATGGTACCTAAATAGGACTACTCTGATAGCAGAGTCAGTCCTGAACAAAATAGGCTTACTGAGGTCATTTGCATTGCCACCATTCACTCGGTGTTACTCAGAAAACTCACACATCTCTAAGACATTTACTTGGGATTCTTCACCCCTGTAAGTTTATTTGCCTGTAGGGGAACATTCTCATGGACTTTGCATCACTGCAGCAGAGATTATAGTTAGATATAATTGTAGATTCAGAGACAAATCAGTCAGTAAGATACTGATGCTGTTAATAATAATTCAGAGACTCAGGGGTGACCTTATCACTCGCTACAATTTCCTGAAGGGTGGCTGTGGTCAGGTGGGGGTTGGTCTCTTTCTCCAGGCAGCAACTGACAGAACAAGGGGATACAGTCTCAAGCCGCATCAAGGGAAATACAGGTTGGATATCAGGAAGAAGTTCTTCACAAAGAGGTTGATAAAGTACTGGAATGGCTGCCCGGGGAGGTGGTGGAGTCACCATCCCTGGATGTGTTTAAAAAAGACTGGATGTGGCACTCGGTGCCATGGTTTAGTTGAGGAGTTAGGGCACGGGTTGGACTCAATGATCTTGAAGGTCTCTTCCAACCCAGTGATTCTGTGATTCTGTGATTCTGTGATTTGTGACTGTTGTATCTGAAAACACAAGTGTCACAGCTGCAGATGTCATAGCATAGTTTCCCATCTGGGATGAGAGTGCACTTTGAGAAGACAGCCCTAGACGCTTGAGGCAAAAAGGTGAAAGAAGAGATCCAAAAGACAATGTTATGATTACAGCAAGCGAAGAATAAAAATCCAGGAATCTCCTCCCATGATTATTTCAGAAATTATAAAAACCTTTTGATAGAGCTGGAGGAGTCAGTGGGCAGGAAAAATACTCTTTCTGGACCACAAGATACATCTGGACAAAATGGAGAGGCTTCACCAGATCTGAAACAGAAGAACAAAGTTCAAGTTCAGTATTGGCTGAGGACCTGACAGGACAAGCAGACTCATGTCCACTAATAGAAAGACTTCAAAAACAAAGCACATGCATATAGTCATATTTCTGGCAAACAAACAAAGGGACCAGCCTTTCAACAGCAATATCTACTGAAGGCTGGGCCGTTGGGGAATATGGTTTCAAATAATTTATTTAAACAAGACAAGATTCTCATCTTGTTAGACTGGTGAAAATCCAAAGTAATTCCAAAACCTTCTAGCCTGGGGTTCAAAACCTTAATATCAGGAAAAAAAATAATAGATCTCCTTTTTCAATAATATTGACATAAGAATTCTGTTTGATCTTTGTGGGATATGCTTTAAACATAGTTTCATTTTATTAAGTAGAAAGGGTTTTTTTTTTTCTACTTTTTAAAGAACCATCTCTATTAATTCCTCACTTTTGCTGTCTCACTATTCCAAATAACTTGGAGTTTTCTATTTTCTGGTTACACCCTTCTCAATGGATTTGTAATAAACTCTATTGTATATGAAGATCAAAGCATTCATCATTAATCTAGCACAATTATCAGATGTGAAAAACAATGTAGGAAAAAAACACATATAAAGGTTTCTTAAAAAGCAAGGTGTGTGGGAAAGATGGAGACCAGTTTGGCAGCTTGCAGTGACACAGACTGGCAGCTGCCTTTGCACGAGGGAATACCAGTTACATAAGCACGTATTTTTCCCGAAACTCTGAAGATGTCATGAGCAGTTCCCAGACCTGCCTCCAGCACACCAGCCATCCCTTTGTGCCTGGAAGCCATTGCCCTGACCTCACGGACACACTCCATGTGCATGTCTGTGGGTGCCCTGTGAAGTGTACCTGCAAGGCTGGACCCAACCTCTGCTTCGTGGGAGCTCCTAGGCTGCCTGAGACAGATGGAAATGTCAGTACACACTGGAGCTGGGGAAAAGAGTGTCTGCAGCCAGGCCACATGCCCCAAGGCAATGCCAGGGCTCCCCCCAGCACTGACCTGGCAGCACTGACCAGCAAAATGTGCTGCTCCAGCCCACGGCTCTCCTTCCCTGCAGTCTCTCTGCCCAGCCCCAGTGCTGGAGCCCAGCCTGTCGGCTCTGAAGGCAGGAATCCCACTGGTATCTCTGACGAGCTACTTGAAAATGAGACAGCCGCCTCTACAAACTCGTCCTCAATTTCGATTGAATGATTGATTGTTTTTAAACTAGTGCACTGTATATTTTGGGAAAGAATTTATGATTTACCAAAAAATTTCCTGCTGAAATAAAGCCAAATGGAGACTGGTCTGGGCCAAGTTGCTCAATGTCCATGAACACGAACATGTTTTTCTTTTTCTTCCTTTCTTGTTTTATGCATGCTTCTGGACTCATTTCATCAGCTGTCACTAGTTGAATACCATTTCAGAAAAGGGTTTATTATTGTAATTTCCTCAATTATTCTGTTTCTTTTCTGCTATAGTCTCCTGAAACAAAATCAGTCAGCTAAAGTACTAATAAAATACTTTACCCTACTGCTCCTTGCAAAGGGCCTAAGCCTTCAAGGTGCTGTGCTACTCCAGCTGGTTTGTACCTTGACTACCATGACCTTAACTGAGGGCTTTTCCCTGCATGCTGCACTTCTGTTGGCAAGGGACATCACTGACTTCTGCTCACAGCCAGCTCATGTCCCCAGACCATACACAATGGCACAGCAGTGCATGATTACCAGGGAGCAAACCAACGAGAAATAAAATTGAAAGAAAGAGCCCTTTTTCATCCCATAAAAAAACCAAAAAAACAAAACCAGAAGAGATATAGTAAGAGGTGAAAGCAATCCAGCTTAAATACATAATAGACAATGGATTAGTTCAAGCAAATGTAGGAATTCCTCTAGGAGTATGTGTCTTTTGAAATATTAAATTAAATATGTGTTAAAATATTTGGAAAATTCTGGTTCTAAAGTTACATTCCTCAGAGGAAAGTAAAGCAATTATTTTTCATGAAAGGCTAAGCAGAGCAGAATCTACCCTCTGGCAGAAGAGACACACTGGGCAAGCAGGGGCTGCTCTGACACCACAGAGATCGGGGAAGGCTCTTGCTGGACCTCATAGGGCTTTGGATGAGGATCCTGACCATAAATGATGGTGGAACATGACAATCCACAAGGCCATCAGGCAGCCGTGGTGCTCCTTTGCCGCTCTCCTCAAAGCAAGAACTGGAACACAATACGTGACAAAGGCCCAGAGTGAGGCAGCCAAAAAATCATGAGCCTCAGATGTTTAGAGTGTGACATCTGCTTCTGGCTCAAGAAATTCCTATATTAAATTCAGTTGCCTTTCCTCCAAGACACCCAACAACAGATAACCTCAATTTATGAGTTTCAATACGTTTATCTTAAGCACAGGCAGAGATTATTTGGCGCTCAATGGAAATGCAACTATCTAAAAATCAAAACTAAGCAAAATCTGTTTACAGCTTTGTAACTGCCCTGTGAATCACAAATAACTAGGCCAACATTAACAGTGTCAAGACACTCAAAATCATGGTTCAAGCCTTGAAATCAAGCATTTAGCTGTAAGAACTCAGTTTTTATTAATTTCTTCTATTTTGGCAGTCCTACCTCTTCAGTCATTAGAACTGGAAATTTACATCTTTAAAATGCAGCTGAGAGTCTCCCTTGTTCACTTGGCACCAGGGAAGAGGGCTTTTAAAGGGACAACCAACAATTCTGAGTCCAGCAATAAATTTCCAGTATTAGGTTGTCTTTTCACAACTCCACATGGTTAAGCAGGTACCAAACATAGAGTCTCATACTGGAAACAGGTTGCACAGAAACAGCTCAGTGTTCTGGTGTTTCAGCATACGTGTTTCATACACATAACTTTGCTGTCATCCACAGAGGGGGTAATGAAGTGTCTGTTGAAAACACCAGGAATCTTTCACTGTGTCTTAGGGCTTTGCATCATTCATACCTTCTGCTTGAATTTAATATTTAAAATTAATAAAACCCCAATAGATAAATGTTGCACTTTACTGCAAAACCAAAGAACAGCAGGATTTACAGAACATTTTTAAATCAGCACTTCTCTACCCTGTGCAGTTATGCACTCCCTTGTTTTCTTTGTAGAAGGTAAATTCACTGAGGCAGGCAAAGCTGTCAGTGCCTTTATGTTTGTAGAGCATCCAGCACACAGGAGATCTGGTGGGGCTGTGTTTGGTCCACTACTTTCAATTTGCTCTCACCTCTGCACTTCAAGGCTGCAGCAGGCAATAAAAGCAAAAGTGCCAAAATACTGCAAGTGTGCATAGTCTCACTTCATTTCTAGCCTACCTGAAAGCAGAAGTGCCAGGGACTTTGTGAGCTTCCAACAGCCCTAGGCTTCCCAGATTAGATAAACTGCAGATAAACATATGAATACTGTGATGTTTATCTATAGAAAATCCAATCTTTTGAAGTTTATCTATCCCTTTCTCTAACTGCCATTATCTGCTGCTTTGAGATGCTGCATCCATCCCTATCAAAGTTATGTAAGCTCCCTGTGATGCTCATAAACAGTCCCTCTATCATTTGTAAAAATGCAGCCTCTCATTAAATGCATTTATGACTTCAGCACTTGATGCATACAATATTTTATCAGCTTTTTCTCAGAAACACACATTTATTTTATCATCTGGTACTTAAAATAAGTATTGCAAATAAATAAAGAAAAAAAATCAGTGTACCGCATAGGAAAAAACCCCAAATATATAAAAGCTTTAGCTATGCCAAGATTGCTTAATTCTGATTAGCAATGACCATTAAGCAATCATTTATGGATTTACTGTGAGTGTTCATAGATACTAATGGGTTTTAGAATTCCTTGGGAATCCTCAAAGGTCAAAGGAAGAAAATGAACTATGAAGTGATAAAAAATGTATTAGGTGACTAATGGACAGGTTGTATATAGAATGGTTCCAGCAGAAAATGTTGAATTTTACCACTCAGATTTATGTAAAAGCAAATCTTGTGAGCAGTGGTCCTTCCCCACTGATGAAACTAACGAAGAGAAAATTAAACTGTTTCATGGGGAGGCATTACATGGTGTGTTTTTCCCTGTCATTGAGAATACATAACACATGGCGAGGTCACTGATACTAAATCAAAATTTGTTTGATTTTTCCTTATTTGGGTATCTGTTTGCTCTTTATTTAGCTTCAAGTTTGTAACCATACATTTACATTTTTGCCTGTTTTTGCATGATTGCATTCTGTGCAAATCAAGACTCAAAGCTCTTCCAAATTCATGAATGTATCTTTATACCACTTAGGCTAGCATTGTGGCTCTCCCAGGAGAGAAGGGAGCTGTAAGAGCTGGCAGAGATTGGCATAGCACGTTGTGTGTGAGCCCAGCGCGGTGTGTCTACCCGAGCCAGCGCTGCCCTGTGCCGCGCAGCCCCGCAGCCCCACCGCGCACGGGCTCCAGCAGCCTCCGGTGAGACTGGCACCGGGGGCACGTCGGTCCCAGTGCTCAGCCAACACAGGCTTGCTGCTCGCTGGCAGGCGCGATCGAGCATTTCTGGCAGGGCGACTTAGTCCCGGCAGACCCGGGCCAGATCAGATCGGGTGTGCTGGGCTGCGGGGACGGTGCCAGCCCCCGCTGTCCCCCGCTGGCGGGCGGCCAGAGCCGGCGCTCAGCCCGGGCACACAGCAGCGCCCTGCCCGGAGCAGAGCACACGGAGCCGCTCCGCAGCCCGGGTACGCGGCCGGATGAGTCAGCCCGGCACAGATACCTGAGTAATGACTGCGGAGCCCTGTGCCAACATCCAGCGTGAGAGTGGCCCACAGAGTTTAGTCAGCCCTCCTCCTGGCTGGAGTCACTTCGACCATGAAGTATTCTTCCCGGTACCATCGCTCAAAGAGTGATGACAAATCCAAAGGGCTTTTTGAAGGCAAATTTTGTGTATTTTTGCATTATGAATGGCAGTTTCACTGAGCAGGGAAATACATTTGGCTTCTTGTTAGAAATACTTTCATTCAGAGCAGCAGAAAGCAATCAGAAGCAAATATAACCTGCAATGTGATATATGCCTGTTACCTACATGAATTCTCAGGGTTGATACCACACTACATAGCCTTAAAATTATGTTATGAAGATGAAGTAATTCCATTTCAGTTTTTGAATAATGTTCCAGACAGGCAAAACTTCTAGCTTGTCTGTAGTTACTAACCTAAATAAAATTGTCCACATAGAAGGGAAATGAGTTGTGGGGTTTGATTCACTATTGGTAGTTTTCTGCAGAAATCAGAGCTTCATTGGTTTTGCATATTTTTAAAATTAAAATTATATATATATAAATATATATGTATATAATATATGTAATAGATATATGTTG
>VXBU01007358.1:582701-655353 GCA_013400315.1 Bombycilla garrulus
GTTGACAGCAACTTTTCCAAACCTGCTATGTTGCCTTCAGAGGCTGAATGCACAGGAACAGATGAAACCTGCAATGCTGCCAGCTTCCTCCTTCCCTCTGCTTGGTCCCTCCTAGCAGTAATAGTATGCATGTGGGTTGTGATAGACACAGGTTGCTGTCCTCCTGCTGCCTGCATCAACACAGGGGGTTGATGTGAGGTCTCCCACTCTCAATGAGGGTGTCCCACCTGCTAGACCAGGAGGCGTGTGGATGAGGAGCTGTTTTTCTCAATCTTTTCCACTCTAAACTGCTTACAAATGGCCTGAGGGAAAAAAAGCTGTGGCAGATAGTGACGGAGGAAGAAGCTGAGAGAGTCAATACACTGAACAACTACAAAAATGCTGAATTATTTATGCAAATAACGATATCTTCATCTTAAAGAGTTAAGACAATCAGCCTGTAAAACCTTGTGGTGCAGTATCAAGTCCTAATCCTAGGAAACAGAGGAGAGACTCCTGGACAAGCATCATAAATACTGAGGCATATGTGGAAAGATTACCTCTCACTAACATAATGAATGCAATCTTTTGAGTTTATTAAGTGTGCCTAGAAGTTAACTGAAAGTATTCATTTAGTGAGAAAAATTAACTGTTTCAATTTTATGGAAAAACTGAGTGAATATTGATTGGTTTGGTTTGATTTTTAAACTACAATTTATATCGGGAAGGAGGAAAAGGGAGGAAAAAACTAGCAAAGTGAGTGGATCCAGTGGACTAAAACAATTTGGGATTTACCATGGCTAATATGATATCCATAAGTACTTCTTTTACAGAAGAAAGATTGTGCTGGAGAAGCTGGTTATTAGACTCCAGTACATGTAGGATAGGGGAAATCTTTTATCAGTTCAGGAAGAAGGCAAGGTGTTTATTTTCTTTAATCTCAATCAATAGCAACAAATAAAGTAAGACTGATAATATCTCAAGAAATCTACTGGATGCTCATATCTGGAAGGAGAACTGAGTGTAACTGATCAATGGTTGTCTCTATCAAGCTGCATTTAGTTGGGATTTTTCCTTTCCAAATTGTCATGATTGAAGCTAGTAAAAGTTTAAAGGAGGATGGATATCTGCAAGGATAATAGTTAAGGTGTGTGTACTGCTTTCACAGCTATTAGATCAAAGCCCTTTACTGAACTATTTTATTATCAGACTTATAAATCAGTCTCAGTTCATTTTACAAACATTAGTACTCCCATCAATTACATGCATTTAGGACTAATGGTTTTACAGGAATGTTAATAGTACAACTTTATTTCCTGAAAACCATCACTGAAGACTATTAAAAGGTTATTAATTGCTGTATGTAACATGCAGAATTATTTGTTTCTCGTTTTAAACTATCAGTAAAATGGCATGTAAGTACATTTGCTAACCAGTTAAACTTCATGGACATCAAACTTAGTAAATGCAAAACCATTTATAAGCCATCCCTGTCCAGCTTTCTTTCACAGACGTGGTCTAAGTACACTAGGACCATTCTCCTGCTGCCCTTCAAAGCCCTTATAGATGTGGTACAGCCCTCCAGACACTGCTACCATCCCTGCATTCCTGCCCCCTGGGGGTTGGGGCCGACTGTGCCCAGGCAGAAGCTATTTTACCACGCAGGGACAAGTCATTCAGGTCACCTGACAAGTCAGGTTACAGCCTGTTGGCTCAGGTACAAGTGATGGGTGCTGCACTGAGACCTGAACAAAACAGAAATAGCACAAGAGGGTGCTTGAGAAGTGAGGGATTCACAGGAGAGAAGCTTCCCTGTGTAGAGTGTGTAGCCTGTTGTGGGAATGTTGTGGGCTCTGGCTCATTCCATACCTCAGAAATTTTGAAACATCTCCTTCATTTATTTAGGCATGTCTCATTTTATTCTCCAGCCCCCTGATAATGTAGATGCCTCTTCAGATGCACAGATTTAGCTGCAGGGTACATAATACAAATTGCTAGATATGATGTTCCTCTTTGTGTGTGAAATCAATTGCCTGTCCCATCCAAACCTACCCTTAACCTGTACTAAGTGCTAAAGTTCTGTTTCTGATTACTAAATAATAAAACAACTGAGACTCAAGATGTGAATGTTGCATGAGTTCCTCTTATCTGCTTCCCCTTTCTAACTGTGTCATGAACCTGAGATCTCGGTTCATTAGTTTAAGAGGCTGTTTACACATAAGAGGAGAAAGGAAAGACAGATCCTTTGAAGCCTGTGGAGCTACCCTGATTTCCACCAGCTGAGGAGACAGTTCCAGGAGACCTGTCAAGCAATCTTTAATGAACTATGTGGTGTACAAAGCAAACTTCAGATCTCAAAGACTGCACACTATTCAGCTTCCATTAGGTCAGGTAATTATGATAATCTCAAAGGTTTGTAAAGTAGGAGTAGAAAATATCAAAATAAAAATCATAGTTCTTTTTCATAACCCCTCCCTAGGATACAGCTTTTAGCCATGTCAAGCCATGGATATACTCTGTTCACTGGCTTGAGTGAACTGTGCTGCCTAAAGGAATTAAAGTAAGTTGGAGGTACCATTGTACAGCAGAACATTTATTTCAATCCTTCATTCCAGAGTGGTTCAGCATTGCCACAACCTTCACATCCCCCTTCAGATTTAATCTGTTACCCTCACTGAGTATAAAGGCTATAAAGAAGCACCTGATCATAAAATCCACTTGGAATGCTTTCTTAAACCTTCACCAATTATCCATTAAAAATTCTGGTTTTTACAGGCTTGCTCTCCTAATGAAAACCCAATAATAGTACATCTGCTTTAAACTATTTCTAGCCATCTGGAGAAAAGTCTTGACAACTTGAAATAATAATTTATTGATGAGACTAAATAAAATAATCTGAGTACTTTAATGGATAACAAGAGACATTATCTCTTTCTTTATAAGCAAGAATCTGATCTAAAAAAAACGATATGGATGGCCTGACAAGCACCTTCCTAGATCAGCCACCATCAGCCTTGGAAAAGAAATATCACTTATACAGTATTAATAATACAGAAAAAACTGATTTAATTCAGGGGAGACTGAGATGCAATGAGATAATATCTTCACCAGAAAGCCTTTTAATTTGCAAAGCTCTTACACTGTAAAGGAAAAACACACTAGAAATAGCTGCAGCACTGTGGGTAATCAGGGATAGGCAATCAGAAGATTTTGTATTGTACGGATAAATAGAACCCTCCTCTTAACAATTAAAGGTATGACGCAAGCAAAAGGAAGTGATGCAATAAACCCAAATTATATAACCCCATGTAACCCAGTAATAAAACGCCATTTGCCGTCTACCACATTAGTGTCTACAAGCTTATAGATGGAGCAGTCTAGAAGTGACTGCCGTGCCTTTCCTGGACCAAGTAGCCACGCCTCAATTAAAGCAACACAGCAGAGTTTCCAGTGAGTCACCCTGAGAAAGCCAAGCATAACCAGGAGGTGCTTTGGCTTTGGCAGGCTTAAATCAGTCCAAGGCAGGAAGTTAGACCATGAAGACAAAATAGCAGCTCAGGGGGAGATTTTACTGTAGTTCTCTAGTGTTCCCTCAAAATAGAAAAAATAAAGATTTATTTTTCGTGGTCATTTTCACTTTATTTTCTCCCCTCAAAATAAACTGGGAGTTAATCTCTCTGCTTTTAAAGAGCAGCTTGTTGATTTCACTTTATTCTGCATTCATCATCACAATTCCTCCCAAGGTGCACTGGCATCCCTGTTTGCAGCCAGCGTCTGGATATTTTTTCAAATTTTGTGGTAACTGCTCCAAGTGTGCTATCTGCCCTGGCTGCCCCTGATCCACATCAGCAACTGTCTGTGACAGCCTGCCTCGGTGAGACCTCTGACCTGCTGCTCGTCATCATCTTCAACTTAACCGGCACTCTCCCTGAGCTGACTGTGATCCTTTTCTCATACTGTTGGCCTGTTCCACACCCCTTTGGGCTCTGTCATTATGCAGAGATGGAACTTCCAAGGCAGTTTTCTCCCCTGTCACCCGCTCTCAAGTGAAGGAGCACTGTTTATCTGACAGTAAGTCATCTCCCTTTGTTCATATCTCATTTGTGGAGATTCTCCTCAAAGCTTATTCTCAAACAGGCAACTAAAGTGCCTGACTGAATACATGAAGAGCAACAAGACAAATCACATAACCCTTGGCTGTAACCTTTCCCTCAGCCCTCTCACACAATTAGTTGTTTCCACTTACTTCATGCATTAGTTTATCTACTAATAACTTAATCTGTGTCGTGGAAACTCATGTCCTGTTTTGTACAAGAGATCCCAGTGTGAAAATTACATAATTTTGTAGTATATCAGACTTTTGCACCTCACCCTTTATGACTGCTAATCAAAAAAGGGCAGCCCTTGTGTAAAGCATTTCTATTACTGCAGGCATAATGTCACACTCACATTTCATGGAGTATGAAGATCCTGTAGATCGGAAACTGAATTATTATTACGGCTACTCATTTCAGACAAGGAAAAAACAAGAAAAGCCAACCTGAGGGGTTAAAACTAATCTTAGAGAGCAGCACCACACAGAAAGAGGGACAAGTTCTGCTTCAATCCAAGACTAAATACCCAAGGCCAAAGCTGAAATTCAGCTACTACATGTCCCAGGAGGTGCTGACATTTTGTATGTGCTGCAGTTTTCACAAGACTAAAGGCTTGATGAGGGTGGCTGCGTGGTCCTTCTGAGGAGTGGTCAGGCCACCTGCTCAGTCCACAGTATACCAGGAACTGCAGAGCAGGAATGGCAATGCCTATAGCCTCCCCCTCATCATTTCATTGTCTCATCCCACCAGAAAGAGAAGGGAGGGGCTCCCTCTGCCAGGATTTGGGGGAGTGGAGCCTGACTTCTTTTAAACATCAACTGCAGCCTGCCAAAGGAGCAGCCATACTTTGAAAGAAGGGAATGACCACAGACTGATTTCCAGATGAGTTGCTGGCACTGATTTTCAGAGGAGAGCTGGAAGCCCTCTGCAGGAGGGAGAATAGTTTTCACACTACAGGGTGGAGTGATCTCACCCTATAGTGTGAAGTGAGGGATGTATTCTTGCCCTGAGCATATTCAGCTCATGGGGAGAGGGGTCTGCCCAAGGCAATGCTGTCCACTTTGGGGATGCCTGTCCTCATTCCATGGTTTGGAGGAGAACATAGGGATATGATTTGGGGGTTTTATTATGACTTGGAGATGCTATTACCGTCCTGTAGCTAGTCTTTAGTGGATATTAGTGCAAAAATAATTAGATTCAAAAAGATTGCAGAATCCATACAGAGCCAAATAATTTTTTTTTTTTTAGCCAGGGGCACCCAAAAAGCACATAGAGTTTGCTTGTCCAAGTCACTATTAGAGCTAACAAAAATAGATATATTTTTGGTCTAGGAGCTTTAAAAGGAAAGTTGACAGCTGAGAGACAAAATATATTATTTCTGAGACTAGTTTTTGGCAGGATTGGGAAGACTACTGAGATTGTCTGAAAAGTCTCTGGAAGTTCGGCACTGTCCTAGCAACCACGAGAATGACATTAAAGAGAGCAGATACAGACCCTGTCCAGACCACAAACCCCACATGTACCAATCCCCAGGTCCACTGGGCTCTTTTAAAAAAGCTGACATTATTTTCCAGCTTTTTAAATTTCCAGATTTTTAAATCATCCCAGCTTCTCTGAACTGACATAAATCCAGACAGTGAGTTAAGCCTGGAGACAGGAGAACATATCCAGTTCTTCAATTCCCCATTGAATGCTGCAATGGGACTTGAACTGGCAAGAGGTTTGAATTGAAGCTGCTCCAGACTTTCTGTGAAGCCAGCATACCAGAAGACCTCCAATCCCTAAAGCATTTTTTTAATTACAGAACAAAATAAAAAGACCAAACATTAAAATAAATAATTTTTTTAGGAAAATGTCTGGATGAGACCGCTCAAGTAAAAGGCTTTAAAGCAAAGCTCCTTGGTGTCCTTGAAGGATGGGATAGGTTCTTCAGCCCTGCACTCCAGAGGTTTCCTGAGCCATGTTAGCTTATGTCATGGCCACTGATGTTCACAGTTCCTTTCCCTTAGGAGCCTCTGGGACCTTACTTTGCTGCAGATGCCCTCGGTGATCCTCACTGAACCTCTAGATCCCAGCTACAGGCATCCTGTTCCCCCACTCCCAGCACTGCCTGGGGGAAGCTGGTAGCCAGAGTCCTTACCTGTGGCCCTGGAGACATGGCAAAACATTGGCTCACATCTGCCCTCATGTTAGGACAACTCTTCACTTAGCTTCTCACTGATTCAATACTGCTGGGCCAAAACAGGCTGATGTGGAAGAGGGTTTAGCTTGCTGTTTCACCAATTTCTGCTTCTTATCTTAGCAGAATGCATACTTGTTAAATAGCTTGGGAGGGGGGAAAGAGAACACAAGCCCTTGCTGCTTCTGTCACAGACCCTCTGGCAACCAGATGACACATATGTAGATCTGATGGGGCAGAACATGGTCCCTGGTACTCCTGATAACTGCAGACCTTGGGCACTGTCACTTTTGCTCCTGGTGACCCATGTCCTTTGTCACAGCTGGCAGAGAGCCAGGGCCAACAGGCATGAATGTGTTGTTGGTGGCTCCTGCCTGGTGTTGGTGTCCCTTCCCTGAGCGGCCATCCATGCTGCCTTCAACAGCAAATGGAGACAATTCAGGTGTCTCGGCATTAGCCTTCAAACCCCAGATCCAATATATTTAATATAATAGAAAAAGTGGAAGAGAAAAGCATAGACTAATTTTCATCCATCAGAAAAATTACTGGGTGACATCCATCTCTTCTGTGGAGCCACAGAATGAATAAAAGTGGTTCTTGAGATGTTTCTTTTCTTTCCCCAAAGAAAGTAAAAATAGTGAAAAATGAGAGGAGATCTGTGTGTTTTATATGCAGTACTAGATTTGCTGGTGTTCTCACCCCGAAATCAAGGAGAACACCAAATCATTTTCTAATTTTATTTGTATTGGTCATAGTGTAATGAAGCTGGAGGAGGCAAAGAGAAAAAAAGTAGGACTGGCTTTAATCTCCTCAGAGAAACTCTTAATGGAATAAAAAAGTCATCAGTGTCCAGGCTTAATGGTAATGACTGTTTAGCAAACTGATAGAACGAGGAACAGTGGAAACACAGAGAAAGCAGTTCTGAGGAAGGCAACTTCGGGCTATGTCCAGTTGAGCATCCAGATGTGCAAACCGGAGCCCTATGTCCCAGCTGCAGTTTCATTGGTGGAAGAGAATTAGGTGCTCTCAGCAGCACATGATCAGGCAATAGGGAATTGTGGAGAGGAAAGGAAATGTCCAGTTTGGGGCATGAGAGGTCACACAGCCTGACACAGCACAGACTGGGTGCAAAACATCAGACACCAGCCAGGCACTGCTGGCAGGGCAAGTTCAAACAACTCCCAGCTGGAATTTTAAGCAAGTGTATTTTGGGCTTTGGGTTTGAAACAGCCACTGTGAACTGCACTCTGGCTGTGAGGTTGCAGAAAGGTACCATTCCCAGTTACAGTTTCAGTTCATCTCGGAAGAGTTTCTATGAAAAGATGGACAAGATAAAACCACCCCCATTGGCTCGGCTGAATGCTGTGGAGGCTTCCATCCCATATCCAGTATGATATATCCCATACCCATCCCATATCCAAGAGTACATCTCTGTGCTCTTCTGTCAGACAGACATGATTGAGAAAGGTAAATACAATGTGTATTCCTCTGGCCTCTGAGAGCCTGTGTGCTGCCTCAAGCAAACTTTGTTCAGCTCCTGAGAAGTTTGTTGGTTTTTTTTCTTTTTNGTGCAAAAGCCAGAACTAGATTAAATCCACCATAATGAGTAAAAAAACTTCAAGAATTTGGTCTGGTGATCTTAATGAATGGCTGAAGAGTATGTGTCTTGGAAGACATCTCAGGATTACCTGAAGAAGGATTAATTCTTTACACAGCTCACACACATCAATCATTTAGCTTCTTATGGATTTCTTAGCAAAATATTCTTCATGACCCTTGATTTCTACTTTCTGAAAGGTTTTATTATCACAACAGAATAATTAACATCGGGCATTGTCCAAAGCAACCCCTAAAACAGGAATTCACATATTTGCATCCTTTTCAGTATTTCAAAAATCTTTGAAGGCTTTGTATTGTTTTTATATAGAAAGTGTTCAGGAAAAATATACAGCAAATATTCTCTATGTCATTTGGATTCAGTTTGGTACAGCTGGCCTTCACAGTGCACCTCAGAGCTGTCTGAGGCCATCATGCTTCCTAATGCTTGAAGAGAAATGAAGCTGGGCTGCTTCACAGGGAAATTCAGTATTGAGTGAGGAATCCAGTGTTTCTTGGGGAAAGAAAACCTGTATATATTATCACAGCAAAGAAACAGATTCATTTTATCCTTCCCTCTTACCAATTCAGCATTAGAATCAGATGGTTTTACATGTAGTTCAATGGACTTATTCCTGAACTCTGGAGATGTGAGGATGTGAGGACCGCAATCAAAGCTTCTTGGAGCTCTTCAGCACATATGAATTATTTCTTCCTTAAAGAGGGTTGGTTCTAGATTTAGTGATTGAAGTGGGAGAGTCTAGCTTATGGACTGCAGCTTCATCTGCTGAATAGGTCATAATTCACAATGGCTTACATGTGCTGCAAGCTAAATATCATGGAAATAGGCACTGTTTAGACCAGGATAGAGAGCAGAGGCTGAATCCCAGATCTTGTTTCTTCTTTTTCCTAGATTATGTTTATATGACGCAAATAAGAACATTAATTAAAATTTTTGTCATTTATGCACTGCTAGCACACTGCCATTGCTGTCACATCAATGCTACAATTCTGCTAAAATGGAGTTCAGTGATGAATTAAATTGTGCTATGTGAGAAACTGGAAATCACATTGTGCAGAACATTTATGATACAATGAAGGATTTGAGGAGTTTGTGAATTCCCACATCATCGTGAGGATTTCAGAGAGGGCAGCCATGCCCTTTTCCACAGGCTCAGCTGTACACCCCCTTACTGCACCTGCACTGAGCAGTGAGTGGGCATTGCAGGCAAAACAAGCAGCAAAGGCTTGAGCGAAGGAGTGAGAGGTAGCAGAGCTTTGACTGAGAATCCTCAAAGCTTCAGCCAATGCAGCTGAGAGGGTGGGAGCAGGCAGTAAACTGACTCAGAGAAATAGGTGGTGGCAACCTTGTTCCTCCCCCAGGAGCAAGAGGGAGCAGGAACTGAATTGTGACTTTCACTGGCAATTTGATCTTTGCTATGCTCCCAAGGCAGTGAGACCATGCCCTGCCCCTCACCTTAGTGTGGATTGCAAAGTCAGTGCTAAAGGAGATAACCAGCTGTAGGTCTTTCAGAGAGCCTGAATTTAATCCCCCCAGTGAGAGCATTCAGTTATGTATTTAGAAAGGAAGAGGTTTCTACACGGTATAAATCCTTGCTTGATAATCCCCGAGCTAATGGGGAAGGCATTCAGTAGTAAACTACAGTCCTTGGACAAAGACATCTGTAACCAGACCGGAGCTCTATGATTAAACTCAAATTCACAGATTGGTTACATGCAGCTAATTTTATTCATTGAGAATACATGACCCCCCTAAGCGGATGTTTAAATTAAGTAAGAATATTGATGACAAATGTTCAAAATGTAAGACAGATGCCTGCAACTTTTGGCATGAAATTTGGAACTGCCAAGAGGTTTGGGAAAACTACTCTGGGGTCATTAGGAATTTGGATATCCAAAATGCTCCCCAGCTGCTGATCTCTTCAGAGGCTGCTATACTTGGTCCTGGAAAATTAGAAAATCGGTACAGTAAGTGATGCCATATACATTGCTGGATTGGTAGAATGCATAAACAATTGGAGAAACTTTCCCCCTTTTCTGGAAAAACGCAGGGAAGAGAGAGCTATTGATCTGAGTCTGCATTTAAACAGACTGTGTAAAAAAACCAATCACTGTTTCTTAAAAAAATTGTTGTTTGAATTGTCTGGATCTGGTTTTCACACTGTTTCTGAGCCCAGGCATGACCACTGGAGTTCAGCTGCGTGTTGTGTTGTTGTTTCCCACGAATGCACAGAGATCCCACCACTGTGTGCTTGCTCCCCGCTGCTCTGCTGGTACCTATGGAAAAGATCCTTTCTCACCTTTAACAAACAGAATGAAATTATTAAGGAAAGAGGAGGAAGGCTTGGTGTGTACCCCACAACAGATATATGGTAGAAATCCCCAGAGTATGTGTGGGGATTGGATCTGACACCCAGGAAGTTAAGGGAAAGAATCTCATGCTATTTTAATTAGCTCCACGCTGGATCCATAATTACAATGCTATAAACAGAGACACTTTGCATGGATCAGATGTCAGACCAAAATAGGGAACAGAATCTATGTTTCCTGACTGTTCTCTGAACCACCAGACAATCCTGTTTTTCCGGTGCTGAGACCCATAGCTCCTTCACCTAGGGACTTGAGGGGAATTCCAGGTTTTCCTTAACCATGCCAAGCTGCCTTAGGTGGGGCCTTCAGTCACAACCCAACATATACCACTGCTTGCCTAACTGACCTGGGAAAATCTTACTTCAATTTATGGAGTTATGTGATCCGGCTACACTAGAACTAGGAATTCCAGAAGAACATTGAGGTGTTTGATGTCTCATTTTCCTGCCAACACCAAGAACAATTTATCCACTCATAATTGTTTCATAGCTAGGCTGATAACTGGGAAAAAAAAAAGGTGTGTGTTACTAATACTGTGTTTTTCCTAAGGTTGTATGAATGTAGGCCAGAATTACAAAAAAAATATTTTAACTTAATTTTGAAAAAGAAAAAATTAAAAAGGGCAAAATGCCTCTTTTTTAAACTACTGTGAAGTTTAGTTTTCCGCAATGTCCATTGGCATCTTTCTCAGCAATTCTATTTTAATAGTACACACTTTCTGGCAGTAAAAAGGGAGATAGCAACTAATATAATTAAGACTGCAAAACAACCTCTAAACTGAAATGTGTCTCTCAGCAGAAAAAGCATAGGATTGTTCATTACAGTGCTCTCCAGAAATAACAAAAACAATTCCCAAAAATGCATTATTAATGGACATTCCCAGAATTAATGATAAAACAAACCAGATGTTCTGTTACATTTGCCTCATAAATGCAAAGTCAATATACCAAACCAAAAACCCATCTTTGGAAAGCTGTAGGCTATTTATGAAGGTACTTTAACTGTATTTCTCTTCACTATAAGAGACAGAATTCCTTATCTATTGTCCAAAATGATCTAGTTATGATTCTATATCTATTAATGAAGAAAGGACTCATGCCCAAGAGAAACGTAGGTGAAATGTACAATTTTACATAGCCTGCATCTAATATAGAGCTGTCCATTTCAAATTGGACACATTTTTTGTAAAAGAGAAAACCACAATATTCTTACACAAAGAATACTCCACAATCAGAGTCACAACTTCCTTCTATACCAAATATTTTCAATATGGCTTAAGACTAAAAACTCCTTCACCAAACAAGTTTTATCTATATAAGTAGGTAGCAGTTTGATATTTATCATGGAACATGTTTATTCACATGGAATGTATTTCATCCCCCTGAATAAAGGTTGCAAAAGTCAACTGAAGCTGATAGAAAGAAAAAACTATAGATAAAGAAAAGTAAAAAGAAAATTATACATATGCTAGAACCTTAATGTAATAATATCAAACATGGTGGGCCATCTGGTGTCAATCATCTGCTTAAGTCAATGGACCTGGAAAAATTTGCATCAGATTAAGCTCTTGGGACTGGTGTACAATATTTCTGCGCACAATATTTCTTAAGAGAATTTTTTAAGAACACCATTATTTTAAAAAGTTGCTTTTGAAAAGTTGCAAGTGTGCATCAGGAGTAAAGAGTGAACTGTAACCAAGCACAAGGGCTGATATCAGAAATTTGGTATATTTCATTTGTAAATAAAATTAGAAGAACGTATAAGATTTTCAAGCAAACAGTAGGTTCATGTTTTATATAAATACTTGAGTCTAGCCACTATTATTTTAAATAATTGAACAGTGTGTGGGTTTTGTTTTTAGTAGCACTTTCAGTTGCCAAGTGACGTGCAGAAAGAAATTGTAGCATTTATGCTGAAGAATGCTGTAATGACAGGCTCTCCTGCAATACTGTGTGCAGGGAGACATGGAGCTGAAGCCACTGAGGAAAAGGCAGAGGTAATTTTTTACTTTGTAAATTTCACTAAAATGCCATAGGTTGTTGGGATTTTTTTCAACATTGACAATCTAGTCCCTGTCATGATCACAAGATATGACCAGGGTCTCGTCCAAAGACTCATAGACTTTTAAAGTCCTCTGGATCTCTTGCAAAGCTGCCCTGCTGTGAAGTGTCACATGTCCTGCCGCTCCATCTGGCTGAGGCATGGTGTTCCCTCTGTGCTGATACCCAGATTAGTCTAACTCACACAGCATGCTGAGCCTCCATTAACATTCCTCCACCTGTCAGTTCTGTGGAATGAACCACTAGCTAAAGTCTTTCATCACTCCTGGATTGTACTATTGCACCCAAGAAGAGGAACAGTCTTCTGACCTTGCAGTGCCATAAATTACTATCTCCATTACCTCTGCTTTGCAGGTCTTGGAGACCTAAAGAGTTCTGAGCTACAGGCCAGCTCAAACAACACACCTTTCACTGGGGGCTGAACACCACACAGCCCACTTTGGGGTCTCATTGCAAGTAGGGTCTAGATATACCATATCTTGTTTCCAGGCCACAGTCACCTTTCTTCTAGCAGAGTTGGTGCAGGAGAGGCACCTTACCCTGACAAGGGGCTGACCTGCTGCCCGATTCCATGCCTGGACCTAGTCGTGCAGTTATCCCATGGACTACTGCTCCTCAGACACTGCAGGATGGGATAGGCCACACTGCAAATGGTGACTTCAGGAACAGCAAATCCTGCTGAGGCCAAGGTCAGCTGGTTGTGGATTGCTGCTGGAGAGGAGCAACATGCTGTGCTTCTGCCCTTCTTCTTTACCATGAGGACACACCAAGCACTGAGCCTGCTCAATTTCCCAAAGTATTAAAAAGGTGAGGCTGAGAAACATCTGGGACTCCCTGAATCCTTTGCAACTCCACTTTTTGAGATAAAACAATTGAAACGCTAATGTTTACTTCTGCAGATGATGTCCTCTTGAAAGCCACTTTTTTCTAAGTATTCTTAAGGCCATGGACCCTGCAACTCTCGTGTGAATCACAAGCAGCAGCTTTCCTAAACAAACAGGTCATTTTCAGCTTGCCTTTCCTGAATGCAGAATACTGCAGATACTCATAACAAATACACACATGGCCTTTATTCTTATGAGTGGGAACATGGATGGGAAGATTTTAGTCTCTGTGTCTCCAACAGAAGATCAGCAATTGAAGTGAAAAACATGGGAAAAGCTGCTAAACAGCAGAGTAATTATAAGTATATCCAACTTTGGTTTGTATAGTTTGCATCGGTCAAGAAAAACAGAAACAAAAGTACCTCAGAAGGTACTTGTAGAGACTTAAAATGAAAATACTGAGTATTAAACAAAACCATTTTATCTAAAATAAATAAGTAATAAAATCTTGTTTCTCCATTTCACAGGTACTGATTACTGCTCGGCCCTAACAAAGTTCGGAAGGACCTGTGACAGTCTCCTTGTCCAAACTCCTGCTCAGAGCAGGGATTATACATTAGGGAACATGAGCTGAAGGTCAGTCTCTTCTCTCAGGTAATAATTGACAGGAAAAGAGGAAATGGCCTCAAGTTGCACCAGAGGAGGTTTATACTGGATATTAGGAAACATTTATTCACTGAAAGATTGGTCAAGCTCTGGAACAGGCTGCATAAGGAAGCAGTGGAATCATCATCACAGAAAGTGTTCAAAAACCATGGATATGTGGTGCTTAGGGACATGCACTTATCAATTTACTAATGGACCTGTCTGTGTAGTTTAATGGTTGGACTCAATGATTTTGTAGGTCTTTCCCAACCTTAATGACTCTATGATTATCTGTTGAAGTATTTTGCATACTGTAATGGCCTAATTATCATTCTCCCAGATGTATAATCTGTTCTCTCACAGGTGACATTATTCTGGTGCTTTATTTGAATCCCCAAGGCCTTGAGGTAATTAATAACAAATTATTTGGCATAAGCCCAACTTTTGTGACTAAAACTTAAAATGTCTCAATTATTCTGTATTGAAAAATATGCAGTCAAAACACTTTCAAACAAAAAAAATGTATCATTCTCCTCAAAAATCTTTGTGAAGTATTTATGTTAATGTCCAGAAGCACATTGAAGTCTTCCAGTAAACCTCCAATAAGGAAGAAGATTTCCTCCTGAGATGGAAAGGGGCAGCAAATAAACTTCATAGGAAGAGAAAATCCACCATAGCTGCTGTGGTGTCCACCACAGAAACCTGGTCAGATCCACAAACTGTGAACTCCTCGACCTTAGTTAGAACACATAGCGCCCAATCTAACCCACACGGGGAATGAGCTTCCATGAGCCACTGCCATGCCCCACAGAGCTACCCAGCCTCCCTTCAGTTTAAGACCGGGTACTGAATGCAATGCTTGCTTTTTCTTCTGTTTCTGCTGTCTGTAATTTGCAGGCATAGGGAACTGCAAAAGTGGTGAGATGTTATTTGTGCTACAGAGATTCCTGACGTTCTGGACAGACCTGCTGCCCCCCCCAGGATCTCCCCCGATCCTGGCTGGCAGCCGGAGCCCCAGCCACATCCTTGTCTGTGCCTCAGGAGAAGGGGCAGAGCTGCCTGGGCACCGTGCCACCCACACTCTGCTTGCTGTCCTTCAAAACATGGCCACCCCTTCGCAGAGCAGCTGGGGTGGGAAGGGGCCTCAGCAGGGCCCCTGAGTCAGCCCCTGCTCCAGTACAGCCACCTGGAGGTGGCTGCGAGCACAGCTGGCTGGGCATCCAGGCAACACAAGTGAGGGTGTAAGTCCTAGTGGCAATGTTTTCTTCCCTGTTTTGGGTTACTCTCCAGCAACCAGAGATATCAAAGGTACTAGTTTGCACATGGTTGGTTTTGAGGCACAGTTTTCACGGTCAGACTTTACATTTTCTGATTGTGGCCTGCCAGCACATGTTTGATAAACATAGAAGTTGGTAACATTATGATTCCAAGGTTAAGTGTTGCTGCTCTCTGTAGTGGGCAAACAGGGGAGCAATAGTTTTCAGGTGCAGCTCTCCCTCTGGCCTCAGGTAAACTGGGAACCCCTTTTCAGTTTTTACATAGAGACTACAAACATAGAATTTTTGTATTCTTGATACAGATTTCGCTATTTTATCACTGTTGCATGCATTTAAATGTAAGTCTCCACCATAACATTTGCACTGTCCTGAATATATGATTTCTTCCCCTCTAAAGTGTCAGATAATTCCTCAGTCTCAGGAGTATGAAGATATTACACAACCTTTGATAGAAGCAATCTCCACGCTTATCCAAATATTTCAGAGCTCTGTCAGCAAACAAAGGGTAAATCTTCACATCTCCCATCATCCAGCCCCAAAGCATTAACGAAAGCTCCATTTGTACCTAAAATGGCAGAGCATTTGCTGAGCTTTCCCTGGATTCTCTCCAGCCATGTGCAAACTTCTACTTGAAACACTGTCCCCGTGGCTGGGACTAAGGAGCAGGTATCAGCCTGGGGGACACCTGCACCCTACAGCCCCTCAGAGGAGGGACATATTCCATCCTGTCATGTCTGCCCCCAGGCCTGTGACGCCACTCATGCAGGAGGGTTGGGCAGTGCAGCACAAAAGTTGCATCGCTGGTTCATCCAGTGGCTCTCAAGTGAGACCAAGCAGTGGCAGGAGGTGCCAGGGTCTCTCTGGGTGCACAAATGGTGCTACACGGGGTCTCTCTCATGTTTGTGTTTCTGCTCTTTTCCCTGCCTTACCCTCGTTAGCATCTCATCAGGCACAGTTGGTGGCTGAGCGTCTGTCAGGCAGATTGCACACATGGCACACTCCTGAACAACTTCAAACACCATTCCCAAGCATCTGCAAGAGCTTCTGTGCCTTTCCCTGTTGTATCACCCTAGTCGGGCTGCTCAGGGTATTTCCACAGGTGTTTGGAGATGAAGCACATTCAAAGAAACACCTACATCTCATTTTTACTGCTTCTGTCCTCTCTTTGTCTGATGCCAAAGAGTAAAGAAGCAAAGATTGAAACATAGGAATTATAATATTAAGGCATGTTCATGCAGCCATTTGGTAAAGCCTGTGATCTGTTGCTGGTCAAAATTCAATAATGTGTATGTTTGCAAAGCAGCATCCGACACAGAGAAGACACATGACCAATGTAGAAAGACACTAAGGGAATTATTAGAGTCAAAGAAACATAAGGGTTAAAATTGCATTCCAGTTTAGTGTGGACTAAAAATTGCTCTCCAGTTAGGCTGGAGATGTTACTTACAACTCTGGAATCAAAATTTTTATCTATCGTCTCAGACGTCATAAAGTGAGCAGTTTGATGCAGAACTCCAGAATGGTAAGTAATTACATGTAATGTGTTAATCTAGATGAGGAATTTTGCAGTATCCATAATTGAGGAGGATGATAGGATGCTAAATACCAGATAAAAAACCTCTGGCAGGGAAGCTTGTTAGTGGAACCTGAGGAGCCCAGTGGTGATCCATCTTCTACACACTTTGAAAAAAATAGAAAGGCTTTAACTTTTCCAGATTCTTGTAATGAAATCTTGCACTATGAAAATTCTTCCTGCAGCACTAGCAAAAAACATAGCACCCTGCACCCTAGCAAAAATCATATTTGTCAGTGTTTTGGAATGGGAGTTATCACTACAGTGACCAGAAGGAAAGTATGCAAAAAGTATGCAAAAACACTGCATTTGAATGAATGAGCAGGAAGAAAATGAATCTTCAGAAATACTAAAGATTTACCTGAATATTCTCTTTTAGAAGTAAAAAGAAATTCTTTGGAAGGCTTCACAAAAAATGCCTCATGGGAAGCTGGCTTTGACTGTGTGATTCAAATCAGACAGAGGAGACTAAATTGTTGTTAAGCTACACTGAACCATAGTTTGATTTAAATGGTTTGGGGTACAGCAGGTTTTCTCTGCAGATACCCCAACTCCTTCTGCAATTGGAGGGTGAGGTAGAATAAGCAAGCGTGGGCTTTGGTCCCAAAAGTGGAAGAACCCGAATTCTTGCTGTGGATTGCTCCTGGGGTGAGGTAAGTAGTGGCTAAAACTCAAAGGTAGAAACATTGAATCTTTCAGATGCTTTTTCTATGACTATCTGTGAATACTGTATATGCTGTGATGGCTAATAGTGCAAATCTGCCTGAGTGTGCTCTCTGGCAATGAGGCAGTTCCACTGGTACCATCAAATTCTGGACTGTGCACAGGGGGTGATATCCAGTCTGTGACATCTCCTGCATCAGCTGAAGAGACCCTCCAAAATCCTCTGAGCCAGGAGAGCCCTGGCTACAGCCCATTTCATTTGCATAGAGATACCTATAGACACAATATGCTGCTCCAAAAAGACAATGTGGTTCCCCTTTGCGGGTGACAGTGGTGTGCACACAGACACTCAGTGCTGGGCAATCAAACCATCCTTGCTCACCAGTCAGTTCCCTCACAGCTTCCCAGACATACCTGGGATCAGAGGAAATGAAGGCAAGATTTAAGGCAGCATCACATCAGGACTCCCACCGCAACTTGGGTGCCGTCATGTTTTGTCTAAGCCAACAAAGTGCAATATGATTAAGGGATGTAAAGTATAATTTCAAAATCAGAATGTCAGAAAATATGGGGCCAGCCAAGGAGCAGCAGAGAGGAGATACATCACCCCTACTGTTCCCTCCTCAGTCCTAAGCCCTGTCTCTGTGGGACCCAAAGCAGCAACACTCTCTGTCTGGGGAAATGAAGCCAGGCTAGGAGCCAGGCTCAGCTCCAGCAGGCAGTTCTCCACGCTGCTCCCGCCCCACGTAGCACTCACCCAGGCAAGGTTGGGTCACACTGTGGGGCCAAGCACTTGTCCCAGTAGGCAGGAGTGTGGGCCATGAAAAGAGGCTCCCTGGGCACAGCCTGGGCCTGGTGTCTCCCCTTGGGCTTTGGTTTATTAATGTGTTGTGGGGATGGGAGTGCAAGGCACTGTTACAGCCCTGCAACCCTCCTGCCTCTGCACCCCGAGCCTCTTGCAAGTCCAGCCCAGAGAAGAGAAAAGGCTCATCTCAACATTTATAAGGAAGTCAGCTGAATGTCTTCAAATGTTTAAAGCACTTCAGCTTGGCTTTGTCAGTTGGGTAGTGCTGGCAAAAGGCATGTTTTTACAAAGAAACTTGGTTTTAAAAAATAGTAATAACCCTATCCTAATTAGTCTTCTTACATTTATTAAGATATAAATTTTTCTGAATAAACTGCATTTTAAGCATGACAGAATGTCAGAATTTGGGTGAAAAACTTTAAGTGAACCAAATACTTTAGAAAGCTCAGTGATTAATTTTTTACTCTTTGGGAGTAAAAACAACTAAAATATTTTTCTCCCCTGTTATAAGCCGAAGTTCAAACATTGGAGCAAGGTCACTTTTAAACAGACACATTCCACCCAATCATTGTTTAGGTGAAACAAAATGTGAAAGTCTTTGTAGATTTATGCAGTAGCCACCAATGAAATTCTATTCGATATAAATCAAAGAAATTGGATCTGTTCAGATTGATGGGGATAGGGGTCAGGGAAACATGCCCGTTCCTCAGCAGTCAAAGTGACAGATTGTGTAGGTTTTCCACAAATCTGACGTGGTTTCTTAATTAGAAACATAAAGGAAGCGGATATACAAATCCCACTGGTATCCGGTGGAAATGAGAGAAGAATTCCAAATGATAAACCAATATTTATAGGGGATTGTTTCCAAGAATTTATTGCATTATTTTTCCATTTAATTACCTTGAACTGGTCCTATAGAAATACTATAAAAAATATAAATGTGCTCCTCTTTTAAAAAAATACTGAAATCCAGTTTAAAATGAGCTAATTAGTATTACTAAATACATTTGAGATCTGCTGTGAAATCCCAAGGCTTAGTCTGCTCACAGCATAATCACCTTAGATGACGTCTCTCAATGGAAAAGTCTAAGCTTTACAGGGCTCTGGGATCTCATATATTATTCCAACATTTACAAATCTCTGAGGTAATTGGTTCCATTTTTAGCAAAAAAATCTTACATATTATATGATTTGTGATTCATTATTTGCATAGAAGAAATTAATTGCAATTGAAAAAGAAGGAAGCAAGCAGCAATAAATCCATTTGCCACAAAAATCACCTTTTTTAAAGTAACTTTTTCTAAAATAAATTTTTTGGTAGACTGGCTCTAGATTTTTTTTCTATTGGCATTCAGAATTAAACACGAGAAAATATGTACCATTTCCTATCAGTCATATCCTTGAACCAGATTCTGTTTTGATTTTAACTTTAAAAAAGACATCTTGGGAAATTGCTGGAATCAATGCGTACTTTGAAATCAGAAACAGTAGTAAAGTGCTTCTATTCCAGACCAACAAAAGTAAAACACTACATACAAAAACAGACAAACACTGTGAGGCAGCAGAAGATGGGGATTATTTCCTGCAGAATGAATCAATCAAATTTAAATTTCCAATTACTATTACTTTTTAAAAATATTTTTTGCTACAATGACACCTTAGAGTTTATTCCTAGACCTGCCTGATTCAAATAATATACCAACTCTCCTCTAGAAGAATTTAAACTCAAATTCAGAAAAAAAACCATTGAGCTTCATATGTCCTGTTAAAATGTATAGTTCTGACAAACTTAAACATATTTTCAAATCTCATTTTTTTCAATCAAATTTAAAGCCAAAGGCAATAGCTTGATGTAGATTGGCAAGACAGTATAACTACAAGGTATGGATAGTCAGTGACATTTTCACATTCATCTAGTTTTCCATGGGCAGCAGGTAAAATGAAGATGTGCACATGGCTGTAAGGAATGGGGATGTGGATAGAGCCCTGCCCCTGCTGCAGTACAACAAGGGAGAGAGCTTGGCAGGGTCTGGCTGAAACCTTCTCACAGGGGTAATGGAAGGTGGAGTTGATCCTTTTTACTGAACAATGGGCAGGATGAACATTAAGTTTGAAAAGATTTTACAAATTGAGAGAGAGGAGCTTATTTCTTGAAATGATGAAGAGGGATGAGGGAAGGATTACAGAGAGAAGTGTCATGGTCAAAGCAACAAGGCTGAAGGAAGAGCCATGCAGCAATATGTTTGATGGAAGCAAAGAGCAAGGCTGCATTCATCATACCTAGACAAAGTGTGCAGATATCACAACATGAGGTAGTGAAAGGTACAGGGTGAGCTTTAGCCATGCAGTTAGATGGGACTGGCCATGTCTTAGAGAGGCTAGGCATCTTCAACCCTTCTTTCTCTCTGAAAAGTCAGTCCTCTTTCAAGGAGTGAAAATTTTGAAAGATGGGGGGAGCAGATGTGTCAGTGAGATGGGTGACAGCCATGAGGTGATTCTGTCTGCAGAAGTGATGACAGAGGGAGTCTCAGAGCCTGGAAGGCTTCTTTGTAGTATAAAGGGGACCAGATATCTCAGCTAAATGCAGAGTCTTAATGAACAGAATCAGGTTGCAATCAGAGGACAATTTTTGTCCCCAAATGCACACATATGTGTTGTTTATTTTATTGCGTACCATATGCCAGAGTGTTTTCTTACTTTGCACAGCACAGCTCATGTCAATGCAGCTGTACCCTGCCCCTCTCTCCTCCAAGAGGGTGCTCTCATCTCTTCTGGCTCTTGGAACAGTTCCTTGGCTGTCCTGTTCCCCAGACTGTTGGGGATGTCCTTTCTATGGACATACTTCCATGGAGAAATGATGGTTGTCACAGCCCAGGTCTAGCTAGAAAGTGTGCTACCAGTTACACTGTATCACTGCACAGCAGTGCTGTGTCTAGTTTACCAGGAGTTGTTCAGACAAACTTAGTTTGCCAGACTAGTGTAACTGCACTAGAGCCAACCTGAAAGCAGCCCTATTACTGGGGAGAGTGGAGAAGATGGAAGGAAACCTGTAGAGGGAGGAGTTTGCAAAAGAAACCTGCTGAACAAATCCCAAGAATAACAAATTCACATAATCTCAAGGAAAGAGATACCATATTTCTTGGTTGGAAAATTCTACAAGAGCCAAGTTTCTGCATTAAACTGTGGGCCTGGCTTTCCACCCACTGCAGGCTGGGGGGCTGACCAGATCCTTTTACCCTGTCCTCTAACACTTCATGCCTATTTATCAACCCCCTTAGTACTAGGGAGACCCATTTTACCAGAGAAATAAGGGCTGGCTTGTTCTGCAAAGCTGCCTGTTCATTGCATGGGTCCCACCTTAAAGCTCTCCTGATGATCACTATTTATTATCAGCACCATAGTACAGCCTGTGCAGCCCCAGCCTGAGCATATGAGATGCTGCATACAAAACCAGCACTAAAAGATGTTCCCATGCTCCAATGAGCTTATTCTGATCTGGCTGCTTAGCAATATTGGAATGTTTTGTTGAATATTAAGATTGAATAAGCAGACAAGGTATGTGGCATGTACTCAAATATTTTTTAATGAAAATTTCTGACCCAAATGACCTTTGAAAGGTAGAAGCTGTCATTCCAAGAAATACATAGGGGCAGGCGTCATCTTTTATGGTGCAGAATCTGACACGCTTTCGAAACGCTGGCACCAAAAGGGAGACCTGGGGACAATTTTTGGCACAAACATTAAGAAAAAGTGCCTAAACACTGGAAGAAGCAGAAAAGCTCACACCTTTTTGAGAATTTAAACTAATCTATGGTGCTTCAGGGTATTTTCCTCTAGAATAAGTATTTTGTCTTCTGTGGTGCTATACAGTCCATACAGCAGGGAATACCACTTTTGAGAAGCAAAATAAGCCTCATGACACAAATCCTGCTCACTGCACTTAAGCAAACATTCTTCATATTGAATCCAAGAGGACAACTTATGAAAAGTAGAGGAGAGAATTTGGTCCATTATGTGGCTATCAGATTTAAATTACACCAATAACTGAGACGCGTGGGGTATCAGTGACAGGAATACTGAACCCAGAGTGTATGATTACTCAATTACTCCAATGTCTGTTGGATGCTTAAAGGCTAAAACAATTTTGGGTTCCTTCCAGTCAGTGCATATCACTGTCAGCTCTTCAGACAGTTTACCTTTCCCAAGGAGCTTTTGCTTACCTTATCACCTTCCCAGATCTGCTGCCTGCATTCTCCAATTACTGCACTTAACTGCAAGCCACGTTACATATACTTTACACTTCATCTTTATCTGTTCCATTTCGGTGATGTGATATTAGGCAAACATCTTAAACTTACAGCACTGGGCTTTAAGTCACTGACATCTTAGATTTATTTTTCCCAAAGCTTTCAGTTTTAGCAGGAGCTCAAATGGAGCACTGAGAAAGTGGAGCAGGGAGCTGGAGCCACAAATGTGAAGGCAGTTTGGGAAAATAATGTATTCTTAAAGTGCAAGACAGAAAGAGGTAAAAATCTTCAGTACTCTGCAATTCTGACTCATGAAGGAAACCAAAAATTTGAGGTTGAAAAGAAAGTTAAAAACATAAAATAATATGAATCAAAAAGGAGAAACACGTGAAGCAAGGGGTCCAATTAATGTAGGTTATAAGAAATCTATAAAAGATAATATATTAGCTGGAAATATTTCTTGTAACTGTTGTTATTTCTATTTAAAAATCTTAAAGGAGAGAAGCTATTCACAGAGTGAGTCAGAAATGCCTACTTCCTTCATTAACCACTTTGATTTAGCTTTACCCTGAAGTACTTTCACTTGAAATGCAATGGATCATTTAGGGAAGTAACAGCTGAGACATAGATTACTTAATAAAAGGAACATGCCTAATACTTAGTATCAAAATCAAATGTGTTTGTTTATTCTAATTTGTCACATGGGTCTTGCTTATGTGTGCTGATGAAATTAATTCATAACCAAGTGGCTGCTGTTTCCATCAATTACACATTTTGAGCATCAGTCATCACTTTATACAAATTCTCACTAATATTTTCCTTGGTTTGTTGTTTTTCTGAACTCTTTCCTGATCAAAAATGAAAGGAACAGTTCTGTAAGACAAATAAAAAAAATCTGCAAAGACAAATGAGATAAATATATCACACTCAATATATGCAGAAAATTCATCCTAATAAAGGAAAATCAGCAGTGACTACAAAATAACCAAACTATTAAACTTTCCATTTTTTTTCATATAAAAATATGATTGTACTATGAGATAATAATCAATACATTGAAAATATTGTCTAAAGAAAGTGGGGCTCTCCACATAACTTCATATTTCTTATCCTTATAGTTACAGAGCAAGGGGTGAGGCTTACAAGGCATAAAAATCCCGCAACAGAGGGTTAGAAATCTAAATAGCTCTTCAGAGTCAGGCTACAGTCAGAACCAGGGCTCTGAAAGAAACTTTACAGGCACTGAAAGCCCTCATTAAAAACCAGCTTTGGGCTACTGACATTTTCAGGGAAGCTCTTCAGCATTTGTTTGATTATAAGCAAATGCTTAAATAGGGCTGACGCAAAAAATTTGAGAAACTTTCTTTCTTGAGAGGATTTCATCAGCACTGCCAGTTGCTTAGCAGGTCTGTAAATCATATTTTTTAAATATCAAGTCCAAATCATACACACATACCCCACCCATGTGTACATAAAACAAAATTTAAGGAAAAACTCCTCTTTAGGCTATTACATTATTCATTGATTTGAGCTTCGCATAATTCAGAACTAGTAAATCAAAACCTATCTCAAATTATAAAAAAAAGAAATTGATATAGTAGTATTTAATGTTAAGGTGGAATTTTCCTGATTGAACTTGTATCTGGTAGTGTTTCAGATAATTAAACTGAGCTCTGAGTAATATGAAAGGGTATGGTTATGGTCAGTTTTTATCTTTTAGCACTGCAGTGCTGTTGGGACTTGAGTATTATAAGCAGGCAGGTTTGGAATGGGTCCAAGGTAGACCACACTGGACTAACTAACATCTGGTGTATATGGCTTAGATTTTTCAAAAGTGTGTCTGGACAGCTGTAAAATAGAAATTACATACATCTCTGACTAAAGGCTACATGTAAAGCTGGCAGAGTTAACCGTGTGTTACTTGGAAAGGCACTGTTCTCTTCTCAGAGCTGGGTACAACCATCCTGGAACAAGTGCAAAGACATTCCACTTATGCTGTAAAGAATTTATTTTATATCAAGTGAATGAGAAATACTTGTAAAACTTTCATCTTTGACTAACCATTCTCTTACCTCTCTTTCATGTGTTACAAGTTGAAAATAAAACAAAGTCAAGACACTTCTAACAGCCTGATCCAGCCTCAGGACTTTACCAATGTAGGCAACATGCAGATGACTTCAGAAACTGTTACTGTGGTATGAAGTGCTCCAGAAAGCACCTCAGCCATCCCGTGCCTTGGCTGTTGCTGCAATGACACTGTGTAAACAGGAAAGAGCATCTGACCTGGCATAAGCCTAAAAAACTTCTCCATTTAAAAAGAGGGGGAGGGAACCGAAGAAATGCATTGAAGAAATTAAAGAATTAACGTGTTTGAGTACAAGTCAGGACTTTTTCTTTTTTTTTTTAAGAAAAACTAAATGACAGTTCATAATCTTAGCAAAATCATAGACTGTCTTTAAAATAAGCTACATGTTTATATCATTTTTACCATTTCCCAAGGAGAGCTGTTTGTTCCTGGGAGTGGCTACAAGACATATGAGGTTGTAAGGGCTATCCAAACCTCAGCTTTCCAAGATAACTTCCACCTCCCAGTTCAATGTGCTGAAGCCTCAGACCTCACAACCACATGGTTGGTTGTGTTTGTTTTTTAGTAGAAGCAGCTGAAACGTCTATTGATCACATTTGCCTTGTCTGTACCAGGATGGGGACCCTGCCTGCTTTGGAGTGACTGTAAGAGCAATGCTGGTCTCTGATGGATGAGCTCTCACTCCACCAAATTCCAGTGTTTCAGCCACTTTGCTGCTGTGACTGGAGGTGTGAGCACACCAAGGGATTGGGCTCTTGAGGAGGGAGAGGTAGGGCAGTGTGGTTCACACAGAGGGCTCTTCTTCATCAATTGTAGGAAAAGGAAAAGACAAGAATTTCCTATAAGGATCACCAAGAAAAATATGATTTTTCATTATAATTAAGCTCATAGCTAACCCAAATGAATGCCCGAGACAGTAAGAATAATATATTGTTATATGCAAGTAAATAACAAATATGTGAGATGATGATGCCCATGGGGAGCTCCTGATGAGAGCAAACACCCCCCCCTCCCCCCACCACCACCACCATGGTGAAATGCTGGGCTGGGCAGGTTGGCCACATTCCATCAGGGTGGCTGCAACGCCAGCAACTTCAGCTGTCACTCCTGGCTGGCTGGAAACCACTTTATGAAGGTTTGTGACCTGCTGCTTTCACAAAGAGGCATACTGTAAAACTCCAAGAGACACCCCAGGACAAAGCACCTGCAAAATTCACTTACTCCAGAAATATTTATTTTCATTTAACAGCATCTGAAACCATTAAGTAAGAAAATAATAGTGTTCCTGAAAGTGAAAAAAAATAAGCCAATCCATTTTCCTTCCAAAGTCTGAAACACAATTCCTAGGCTATGAGTATTGCCAATTTTTATCTGTCAATTATATTTTTGCCCATTTTAAATCTAAATCTAATGCAAACTGCAACTGAGGTTTTACAGCATATCATCTCCATATTTAAAATTCTGTCACTAATTTCCATATGCCAGATTTCTTACAACAGGCAAAATGGACCTTTAAAAGCAATGGTTTATATTAAAAAGGACTTAAAGGACTAATGAGTTCCTTTACAATAGGAATGCTCGTTGCAAACATAAAGCAGAGAGAAATTAGAGTGCAAGAGTTAGAAATAGCATGATTTTGTCTTCAGAGCAGCAGGTTGCCTATGCAAATATGCCCCAGAAATGAGGCCTGGTTACTGGTCCTGTGAATGCTGAAATGACAGCTGAGCAGAGCCCCTTTAGAACCACCATCTGTCTGAGAGACGAAGAAAGGCACAGAGGTGAAGAACTGAAAATATGAAAGGCTAGGCACACAAAACTTTCTATGCAACAGTGTCATTTCAAGTTTCTTCTCAAAACTCTGTCTTGCTTGAAGCCGTGCATTCAGTTTATAAACTGTTTTGCAGTGGGAGATGTTAACACCTCAGCGACGTAGCTGTGTGTACTGGCATGCTGAGCTGCAATTATTTGCTGGCATTTTACTCCTGCTTCACCACCTTGCACTGTATGCTGATGCTGGATATCCTAAATTCAGCCTCAGATCAGAGTCTTTAAGCAGAGACAGCAACATCAACCATGCTACCTACCTCCCTGTTCCTGCAGTGCCAGTGCCATAAAATACCTCCCTCCAAGCTTCCTTGGCAATAACCTGATGGGGGAAAATTAATCCCTCCTTCGTGCTCCCCAGATACACACCATCCAAAAGAAGTCATGTTTTAAAATACCACCAGCTTAGTATTTCACTACTTTTTCACCTTTACATGGAAAATACTATTACTTGCAAAGTACTCTCAGCTTTTCTTCTGCATCTGAAAATATTCTTTCTGATTTAAAATACAGGGAGCACAGAAGAGGTCCAGCTGCAAACTCAAATTCAGACAAGCTTCTATGTAGCACCATTGCCAGGGATGGCTTCACATTGACCTGTAATTCAGTAACAGCTTGATCAATTTTCATAAGGCCCAAACACATGGAAGGTCAAGAAAAAGGCTTACTTTTTTACTTTTAAAAACATGCTTTTTATAATACATTTTGGAAGTTTACTTACACCCACATCCCTGGGTGACCTATAAGTGGACTCACTCAGGAACTATGTGATGCAGCTGTGGACTGCTGGAGGGAAAACCAGCAGACCTCTGCAGCACAGGTCAAAGGCTGGCTGAACCCACTCTTTCACCTGAACTTGCTTCACATCCATGCTGGGTGGACACAACCTAGGAGCAAAACCCTGGGTAGTGTGGGTCTAAGCGTACACCAGCAGGTACCCACCACAAGTGGAAACAGCATCGGGCAGACACTTGCTTCATGCTTCCAGGATCCCTTCCTTGGCTGCCCATAGTAAGACATGTTTAACCATCTTGCATGGAGTAAATGGTTCCGTGTCTTGGTGTTTTTCCAGGTCCTTCCTTGCAGGGCTTGTCTCAGTGCTGCTGTTGCTTCACCTGACCACACCTTGGCTCCTCTCCCCATCCCACAAAGGAGAAGGCCAAACATATCCCTCCTTTCTGGTCACCTGGTCAGAGCAGTACAGAGCAGAGTGCCTGTCATTACAAATTGGCTCCTTTCCAAAAGACAGGGATGGCTGTTGCTACTCCCCACAAAACGGATTGTAACTTCACCTGCAGAAAGTTACACAAGTCACAGACAAGCACAGCTACAGCGCCAGCACATACCTCCAGCCACACCGTGCACTAAATCAAAACCTGTTCCAAGTCAACATGAACTGAACTGAAATCCATGCAAGAATTTACCCAATGTAAAGCAGATCAGGTTTGATTTCCCATTTAGCCTACTGGCAATTGCTCAGCACCACCAATCCACCATTACAGGCCCCTCCACTTGTAAACAAAGCACTTTGCTGCTGATCCTTTCCCCAGCACAGCTCTCCATGTGTACAGCTGTGGTTGGAGATTTCCTTGGCTGACATGGCTGCTATATGAACAAGCTGACCAGATCACCAGGGTAGCTAATGTCCCCACTTCATCTCTCTCAACATCTGTACTGACAGTGCTGAATAACTACATTTAAATAGAAGCCTTGCATGTGGGTGTTCAAAAAGCTTTTACTCTCTGCAAACCTGAATACCTTTTCAAACCAGGCACATGGAAAATACATGCAGCAGGTGACACAATGAGAACCCAGAAACAAATCTGACTGACTTTTGCAGAGATACTCTCCTTAGAATTGAAGCTTGCTACTCAATTCCTGCTAAAGCAATATTCCCAATAAAAAAGCACAGAAAAGGAGAAGGAAGGTAATAAAACACCAGAAATAATGCATTGTAGAAACTTATGATTCCAAGCAATACCTACACAGTATTTGCAAAGAGGTGGTGAAATTTAGCCCAATTTCAGCCTAAAAAGCATTAGGCCTGTGCTACACTCCTATTGAACCCCTCCAGGTCCCAGTGAATCCTCTGAGATACCACAAGCAGGCACAGAGAAACATCCCCAGCCCAGCATGCCATGTCCAGGCCACCACGTGTTCCATGTACACATGTACTCTGACAGGACCTCTGGAGCCCATTGGGTTTGAAGGTAGCAGAGGCTGGCAGTCAAAAGTATCCTGAGCCTCTGCACTTCACAAATGCATGTGGCATTTATCCCCCAGACAAAAATCTCTGTACAGCCTGGCTCTGGGGAGGGCTCTCTCACAATGAACAGGCACAGCAAGTTTGGGTATACTTTAACTCATCAGGTAGATGGTTTATCAGGACTTAAGCCTGACTATACCTCATAAACATGTCCTTTCGAAGAGTCACTCATAAACTGGAAACAACACATCCTGTGAAGGAGAAAGTGCGGCTTACAGTTAACTTATTTATTCCTATTTAACATACTACAGACGTCCTGATTTTTACAGCATTGCATGTTTTGAACCTTTTCAGTGAAGTGGAGGTTTCTCATTTCCGACAAACTGCTGTTAATCTGTTCCAAATGTTAACATTGCAAATAAGGTCTGGTTACCATCTCTGCCCCAAGTCGATAATAGGAATAGAGCTGATCAGCATCTGGTTTAGTTCAGAGTACAACTTGCTGCCTAATGGTGCAGAATTTGGGTTGGAAGATTGTTGCATTTCATGAACACCACAAAAAAAAAATTAACTAACAACACTCACACACAGTCATGTGTCATTATTTATTGCTCTATAGGCTTGCTAAAGGTGGAATATCACATTACCAATTTTGGCAAATTTCAGCACACATAAACAGGCCAAAACCTCTTAACATAAATTATACCAGAGCTGCCTAATGACAGTCAAAAAAAATAAAAAATCAGTCACTTTTCAGACTTGTGATGGAAAAATAGTTTAAAAATAAGAGAAAATTTTTGATGAGTTCCTTATTTTATCATGTACTTTAAATGCTTATCTTGTCATGTGTCCCATTCATTACAAGGTATTTGGCAATGCAGCACCTTCAATATAGAGAAACCTATGATTATAAATGAAAATAGTCTAAAAATTATTTACAAAATATACACTAGTATTTTAATGGAATATAATATTTGACCTAAAAATCACAAAAACAAATTCACATTCAGATCAAAATAAAAACTCCTGCTGAGTTAAATCAGAGCTGATCAAACTCTCAGTATACTGAATAATTAATTTCAGGATTAGCTGTGACCCCACTAACATTCAGAACCGCTTCTCATTTTTTTCTTCAAGACCTTTTCATACTTTATTCCACATCCCTTTACTGTGTGATCTATCATTTTGCACTTGATCATATAAAAAATTTGCATACAACATATTTCAAATATATTTCTCTTTTTAATTTAAATGGCAGATTATCTTTATATAGTCAGTGAAGATTACAAGATCAAAAGCTCTTGACAACTATAGAAAATAAACCATAAATAATAAAAGTTTTAGGTTAGCAAGACATGCTAATTTAACTATTCATATTGAAGTTCAGTTTGAGCAGAAAAACTAATAACCACCTCAACTATTAAAAGATCATTTTTAAAACGAATGCATAGAATGCTTAAAACATCTGGAGCCGGTATAAAATGTACATGAATTCTGCCAAATTTACCCTACACTCTCCTGTCACTTGAAGTACTGACTAGAATGACCCAAATGACATAAATTTCTTGTTACCTCTGAGAAATTACTTATTTCCCCAGACAGATTTAGCTTGTTGATCAGCCAACTAGTAATACAACATTTATGAAGTTAAGCAGGATAAAACTGATAAGCACTGCATTAAATTCATAGCAACACCTATGAGCAGTGATTTTTGAGGGAAAAAAAGATTTTATTGATTGTGTTTTACATTTGAGAAATATGAAGGAGAAAAACCCTAAATTACTGAATTGAACCATTTCGCAGAGCTAAGTCAGTAACAAAACTCAGGAAGTGGGATGTTACTTCATGCTGGTTACAGAACTATACCATTACCCACAAGATTTTTGTCATTAAAAAAGATTGAGTAACTCCCATTGCACAAGAGAAAAATAACTAATCAAAGATAATTTCCAATGAAGCTACCTATTTTCTGCATACAGATTTCATCAGCAATATTTAAAACTACCTAGGGAAGGGAAAAAGGAATAACCACACAGACTGAATGACTCGGGAGATAAGACATTACTAATGTAACAAAGAACAGCATTTACAGAAAGATCAGCATAATAAGGAAGTGTATCTACTTAACCCTGCTAAAACAATATAAAAAAAGAAAACCCACCATACTTAAGCAGGTAAGAAAAATGAAGTTATGTTTTAAGATCTGTCTTTGTAATGGCATGCACCTTCCTTGCCAGCACCAGTTACATCACTTGAGGTCTGAGCCAAACAATGTGCTAAGTTAATCTTAAAGATATGAAGATGCATCTGTGTGTCTGAAAGATAATTTACTTTATTCAAGTTCAGTTAACACTTCAGTAGTTTGCTGATACATGAAGTTCACCATGAAAGGAAGGCAAAGTTTGTCTTCTCAAGCCACCAAGAGAAGCTGTCTCATACTGAGTTCTCTTTTTTCCAACCATCTCTGGGCCAGATACTTGACTCCACACATGATGGATAGGTCACTTGCTGGGAATACAATAAATACAAGTTTAAAGTCTCTTGTAATCAGGTAGACAACATAAACCCTCACCTCCTACCACACAGGGAAATGACTCAGTCATAGGTTACTGGTAATCCAGTGTGGAGTAAACCTTGTGGGTTCATCCATGAAAAGGCTTCTGTTGGCTTTTTCTTTTTTTCTGTTATGCAACAGAAGTAGCAGCCAAACCTCAGTTTTATTGTAAAATGAAATTCTTGCAAGCTAGCCAGTCCTCAGTAGTATAACTCCCCATCTATTTAGTCTTCTTCATTCAGGGTGTTTGTGCTCACCTTCCTCCTATTCCCATGGTGGCACTGAAATGCTGGTCCCACAGATTTCTTCTGATCACTGGGGTTGCAACAGCAGACAGATGTCCTCCTGACACTTCTGATTTCTCTGGCTCAAATACCTGAAATGACCAGAGGTAAGTGAACACAGCCAATATATGGCAGTCTTCTGGTATTTCTTGTTCACTGCCAAAGAACACACTCTCAGGTCTCACCCACCCCTGAGAAGGAAACAGGACAAAACAACAGACAAACCACCACCCAGACGTCATCCCTCCATCCTCATTTGTGTCACAGCAGGCCACAGTTGGCACATGGACAGGAACCTGCCCCAAAGAACCACCACAAAAGATGTAACTGGTGGAAGGCAACAGGAGAGAGACTGTGGGAATGGACATGGAGACATGAAGACAAAGGACTATAGGGCTTCTCCAGAACCTAGCAGTGCACAGACTTTGTTACACCTTCCATATTTCAAGTAGACCTCTAACCTCATTAACTTCTACAATTTCCCATATCTGTCGCGTTTTTTGCATTAATTTTGTTTAAAATGTTGATCTTACTGATTTAGTCAGCAATCACTTTCATTGCTTTTTTTCTCTACCTTAGGTGCAGAGGGCCATCTATGAAAAGTTACTCTTCAACTGCTTACAAACACAGAGCCAGGGTGATTCAGACAACTATCTATTCTGCTTCTACTTAGAAGTCTGGCAAATGAAAGACACAAAATAAAATTTTTAAAAAATTGGTGCCTAAATTTAAGCATAAAATCCATGTCTAAGCACTTAAGCACTTAAATATGTGGTCTAATTTTAAAAAAAAATTGGAATCGAGGAAGTGCCAGCAAGGCCAACTGGGAGTTGATGACTTGAAGAATTCCATTCCTAATTTTGTTGTCTAAATAGGAATCCAGGAATAGGGCCCAGGATCTCATTTTGAACAAAATATTTGTATGTCTAGAGCTGGAAGGAATAAATTGGATCACTGATCTCTGAACTGGGAAATCACTGGAATTTAGTTTAAAAGCACAGTTCATGTTATACAGGCATTCACAAGATTGAATTCGATGGTTGGGCATTGAAAATACATGAGGAAGTCTGTTCTCATCCTCAGCACAGATGCTGGAGCAGGCTACAGGCCCTACTGCCTTGGCACTGAAGGCCCAGCTGCTACCAAACCAGAACCAGCGTAAGGCACTGCTCCTTGCACTGACCCCAGCCACTCGCCAGCCTGTCAGGCTCACACCCCCAAAATTCACTGATAGGTAGTTAGCTGAAACACCAAACTTCCGTTTTCTTCATCAAACTTCACATCAAAAAAAAAGGGTCTAAAGAAAATCAAATGTAAGTCTCTTGCTAGGCTTCTCCATCCAATTCCAATGATGATATCATGTATTGATTTGCTCTCAAAGATGCTCTCAAATGATCACATATCTCTACTGAGAAGATGGTTTGTATGTGGAAAAGCCTTGATGTTCTTTGAAACTACTCTAATACTTGTAGCTGTTTCTTTTGTATGGCTATTGGACTCAGAATTACCTGAATATGGGAGCTTCCCAAGAGGAACAAATGATCTGTATTAGCAAAGACTCCTTTCTAAGGAGGGGTGGTGCCTACACTTAACTAAATCAAATTTTACTTAAAAGCTTATTAAAGCTTTTGGCTCCATATAGACATCACATTTCTGGGAAGTTTTGATCAAAAAGCTTGGCATGACTACAATTACAATATTGTTACAAGGCACTAAATGACACTGATATGTTTAAAGCAGAAATTCTGTGTTCATTTTATATACAATTTATCTCAATCACATAAATACCAAGGTATTTATAGAGTTTTCATCCTCTCTTTGAATCTTTCAAATGTATTTCCAGCTTACAATAAAGCCTGCTAATAATGGCCAAGCAGCCCATAGAACAATAATTTAATTAAAAAAGGAATAACAACACTGACTTCAGAATTGAACAGACAGCAGCTATTGACTTTTAATAGATCTTATTAATATTTTTTTATGGTTTTCATTCTTGATTCTTGATTAAACATAATAAACAGCAATAGCTGTCCAGGGAAAGAGATACAGTTCTACTGGGTAGTTTTCTTATAATACTGCCCACCTCATGATCTATCCACATTTACACGGTTTCCAACATCTAAACTGAAACATTCTCAGATGGGCAGTGACAGCTACGAGTGTTGTATCTGTACTTCACGGAATAAGAAACACAAACCAACTTGTCAGACACACCATGGTGTCAAGCTCAATTACCTAAATAAACGGAGGCAATGGTTAATTTAACTTGCTGCTCAGTTTTTTTTGAAACTGCTTCGCTGTTGATTTTTGCAGTCTCTTCCTGGGAGGATTACATCTGCCTGGTTTAAAGTTTCACTTCCAAACATTTCATGTCCAAAACCTAAAAGCTTGCTACAGAAAAAAAATATAAATTTGGGATAAGATCCTTCGTTCTTTGGGGAAAATTAGCCTGGATCCTAAGAGCAGTGTTATTTAAGCAAGCACTTGTCTATGAGACAAGCAGTGCAAATAGGGAGTGGCCTGCCATGATGGAAGCCCACCAGAAACTTCCCATGTGAGCAGTCACTGTGAATGTGTCCTTCTCCACTGCCTTGAGGTAGATGCCTACATGCCACCCAAATGTCATGAGGAACCATAACATCAAGTTCACATTAAAAGCAGTTAAAGTACACAGGAATGATGAAACATTTTTGCACAAGTTTTTTGTTTTGTTTTGTTTTTTATTTTAAACACAACCTAACACCTATCATTATTTTGGCAATGCAAAAATGCAGCAGATTTTGTCACCTTCTACAGGGCAGAGAGCTAGTGGACCTCTGCTAACTCACTCAAACTGAAAAGGTGGCTGGTCCTCCCTCCAGCCATCCCTTGACTTGGATAAAGAGCCTCCCATCTGGAACTGTTTTCCTGAAGTGATTCACTCCATGGTTTCGCACTCATGCACAAAAAGACCCAGTGACTGTGAGACCCAAACTGCAGTCACCACGTCACTGTAACAGATCCTTCCACTTCCAGGTCATTCAGCACAGACCACATCCAACCTCACATCCAACTCTTTGTCAAGCACCCACAAAGGATTTGAGAGGACTCAGACCAAGGCAAAGGCTTACATGCTGACCCTTAGGTGTGCACCGGTCACTCAGTCATACACAATAATGTGCAAAATCTTCAGAGAGCCAGGATAACTCACTCCAGCAAACTGACCCATCATGTGAGGTACCCTCACCTCTACACCAGTCCCAAAGCAAAAACAGATCTGCAAGATTCTCCAGCTGTGGAGATGCCAAAGGGAGAAAAGTAAAGCAGAGAATAGGACAGTCCTTAGCAGGAGCAAGATCTTGTGGGGAGACTCATGACCAAGTGCAGCTCTAGCGGCAGCTGGGCAGAGCTCAGGGCTGTGCTGGGTCTCTGAGCACGCGGCCCTGAGCACCAACTCTGCAGGCCCTGGGCTGTGCCAGGCCAGGCTTATTTGTCCTTTTCACCATGACTACTCAGCTCTGGGATCCTTTTTTCCTTCCTGATAAGCACTGAAAGGATTGCACTGCTTTGTACAGGGGACTTCCTCCTCAAAGGGTGAAATAAATTCACCTATGAAGAGCACTGATAAAGGTTTTTCATTTCATATCCAGCAACTGAAAAACAACTTTACCAGGTGATGCTGGTGAGATTGGTTTCCTTTTTTTCTTTTTTGTGTGGTTTTTTTTGTTGTCTTTTTTTTTTATGTTGTTGTTGGGTTTTGTTTGTTTTGGTTGGTAGGGTTTTTGTTGTTGTTTTGGTGGGGGGTTTGGGGTTTTTTTGTGTGTGTTTTTTTGCGGGAAGGGGTTGGGTCTTGTTTGGGTTTTTTGGGTTTTTTTTCAGTTTCTTTTTAAGAGGCAGATTAATGACCCATTTATTACTGGTAACTAGTCTCTGGGTAGACTCAAGTAGTCTGTTGTACTGCTGTAGACAGTAGTACAGTAGATTATTTGCTGCAGTTAAGCAATAGTCCTAACATCCTATTCATACACTGAACAAGTACTAAGCAATATTTTGAGAAATACCAAGCTGCATTAATTTTCTAGACAAAACCACAGTCAAAAACTCTACTAATGCTCCTCTGCTCTGACACCAACTTGAAAGAGGGTGGGTGTAGTCCCTTTCTGCATATGGGGGTATGTGCACATCACATAGCACTGTTTCACTGGAATCTCAATGGTTTAGATTAAACAGAGTTTTGAGTTTAGAGCTGAATATATAGAAGCTATTAAATTACAAGAATTATTATTGCAATCCTGACTGCAGCGACAGTTGGTGTTCTTGGAAGATGAGAGTGCAAGTAACAAGAAGCTAACAAATTCATGCCAGTAAGTCAAGTTTAATTTGCTTTCCTTTTCCCCTCCCTTCCAAAGCTGGCTGAAATACAAGTTCCACTGTAAATGCAGTGACTAGCAAACATGGATGCCATTACAAATACAGCACTGCCAAGAGGAAGTCCTCCGTTGACTAATAACAGAGTTTCCAATAGCAACTGCAAGATATTCTGGGCACTGAACTGAAGAGATTCAGGTATATATTCTAAACAAGATGTGCTTTTTGCAGCTACATAATATGAATTGTGTAACAGCTGGTTAATGGTTTTGAAGAAATCACCAATAACTTGTGTCACAAAGACAGAACTGGAGGTTTTGGTGGCTCTTCAATGACTTTTACTTCATCAAGTAACACTGAGCTCTCCCTGTTAAGCCTATTACCAAAATACAGTTGAGAAAATAAAGACACAGTCATTGCTACACAGGCTGGCATCGCAAAGGTCCCAAGACTTTGGTGTCAACGGAAACAATATGAAAACGTGGCCTTTTATTTTGGAAAGAGGAGACTGAACGCTTGATAATATTTTTGAATAGCATTTGTCACTGTCAGAGCACAATACAGAACATAATGAAGTTCATTTGTTAATTAAGTAACCCATTCTCTGAAAACCTATTCTTTAATGCAATACAGCATCCGTAACATTACAAAATCATTTACTAGAACTGGAAAATTACTTTTATAAAGATCATATTATATGACAGCTTCTCTTCTCAGCAAGTCCTTTCTTGCTGAGAGTGCAGGGCATTTCATGCCGTTACTTCCCCTGCAGAGAATTTTTAAACTTCATTTTAAAATTTTAATATGGAAAATATTCTCAATTTCCATTGCTGCAATTCAGTAGTTCTGTCAGAGACTGCCCATGCATTTTCATAGGAGTAAATTATTTAACCTTAGAAGTAAACACAATTTTGTCAGAAACATTTGCAAGGTTAACTTGTAAACTCTATTATGTGTAAATTTTGCCAAAATACAAGCACAAATCAGAGTGCTAAATAGTAATTTCAGAGATGCTAAGCAGTAATGAAAATGAGAAAATGCTAAGCAGCCAAATGACATGAAAATTGTCATCAAATAACTGAAAACAAGAAACAGAACAAATTTCCTTACAGAGAAACCAATACACTACGTACCCAAGTCTGACACTGCTACATTAAAATCTGCCTCTGAACAAAGCTTTATTTACAACAAATGTCAGCAGGAGATGTCTGCTACACAAAAATACTGCACTGCTGGTTTTTAATACCTTGGAGGTAAAATATTATGCACTAAGTAATTTTAACCTTCAGTACAACTTCCCACCATTTTTAATTTTAAAATGCAACCAAGTTATACAACATGTAGACACAAGAGAAAAAAAATACTGAGGGCTTAAAACTCTAGATGGCACACTCATACAATCAAAGACTGCAACAGAAATACATAGGATCACCTCTTGATATGTTTCAACTTCCACCCAAATCATATACAATCTATTCACAGTACTGCTCTGAGGCCAGTTTGTGACTTATTATAAAAGGATGTGCATTATTTCCCCAAGTTAGAATTGGATGATTTAATATAACACTATGCAGTATTTGCAGTTTTGTATTTCAGTGGCAGTGAATTAAGCTATTTTATGATTCCACATACAATTATTTCTCATGGCATGGCCTCCATTGTGTCACACTTCAACCTACTTCATGGATAAAAGTCAGATCCTACATGTTTCTTGAAGGCCCTGTCTCATGCAAAAAACAGCTCAGTTACACAAATTTTCAATCTTTCAAGGAAGCTTTTGTTGCTCGTTTGTTTTTAAGAAGGAACTCAGCTGTGTTTATTACATCAAGTCCAGGATCATAATAAAGACATTTTAATACACAGCCTTTAACCCACCCATCTATATAGATTAGGGAGAATAAAATCTGAAAGTCTAATCATCTTGGATGGTTGTAACAGCCACGAAAACAACACTGAAATACTGGTATTAGAATTTGCCAAGGGTATGTTGATGCTGTTATGCAATCTTACTGAAGTTGTAGTAAATTAAAAGATAGCTGTGCAACTGAATTGCCACAGTACACATCTCAGCAACAACCAGAATGAACAAAGTGCAAAACGCTTGGATTAGGGTGTTTGACTAAATATCTGAGTAAATGAACAAGCTCCTAAAGACAAACAGAACAGGTTTACAGTGTGCTAGATGCCTCATGCTGATGGCCTAACAAACTATCCCCCAGTAAGTGCAAGGCAGCTGAACAAGGTCTCGTGTCACCCTCCCAGTGCCACAGCAAAGTGGTGCCCATACCAGAGACACAGAACAGTAGAGACCAGCACGAGCCCCAGCTGAAATTCCTCACGTGGAACACGCGTACAAGAAAGGACACACAGCAGGAAGGAAAAAAAAGGGAATATGCATACACTGATGGGAGAATTATGTGGACATGGAAGCATTTGCCACAAAGCCACAGAGAAGAAAGAATGTCTTTGGCCTTAAGCCAGTACAACAGCACCTCTAAAGCGAAGTCCACAAGTAAGTTTTCTCCCTTTCTACAGTACTAGATACCAGCTCATTAAGAAAACCCTTAACAAACTTTCTTCTCTAGTAAAGTGTAATCATAATCACTCCTTGATGTATTTTCCAGAAAGTGTACCTCTGTAGCATGTTTTTACTCTTAAATATGCAAATAAGAAAAACATTACCATATGTTAATAATCTACATATATAAATTTGTGATTTCTATTTGCAAGTTCAGTAAGTCACTAGATTTTTTTAATAATTTATCAAGTTTATTTCTACAAATTATGGCTTAGAAGCAGGTACTGTACATACAAAAATCTGAGGAAACTGATGTGCAGCACGTCATTTCTTTATGTTGTTTATGTGGATAAGTTATTCATTTCAGTGGGTATTCATCACATTTCTTATAGCAGCAATAAATAGGCATTTTACTTTTCATAAAATGTTATTTTATATAGCACGTAATCAATACAAAATTAACTTTTAATAGCACTAGAGTAACATTACAGGTTGAATGTGATATTGGAAAATCTCATATTAGATCTCTGTGCCAAGCTAGGACTGAGTGATTTGCAGGGTCTCCAACATGTCTTCCACTGCCTTCAAAGAGTATTTAGTTTCTTTCTTACTGCGACCTGCAAACTAAACAGGAAAGAAAGGATTGTTATTTGTCACATATCTGAAATTCTATGTCTAAATCCTGTGAAAGTAACAGTTCTACACACCAAATACCAATAATTAACACTATTTACTACAAACTTAAAAGCACAAACTAAACCTCAGAACTTTTACCAGAATAAAAGCTGTATCACCTCCTTCTATGAAGCAAAGAAAGAATACTTTCTATTAAAGCAAGACAGAAAAAATTCTACTTATCAAAACTTATTATAAAATAGTCCAGACAGCATACATTTTATGCCTCTAAGAAACCAGGAGGGATGATGTTGTACTTGATTGTAGCCTACTATCAAAACAGCAATTTCAGAGAACATTTGAAATAAAGTCTACCTTGATAAGTAAGAAAGATACAGCTTAATAGATACTACTAATGGCTTTAGAAAGGAAGGGGAAGAAGGATAGGAAATGTTGACCACACCATGTTGAACTCAGAAGGGTTTTTCTAATGATACTTAAAATTCCAATCACTCATCAGCCATATCTGACACAGGGGATTCACTGACAAGGTTGGTCTTTAGTCAAATAAAACTCCTAATCACTTTTAATACACCTGCACTAAAACGTTTTGCATTTTAGGTTGGGAGGGGTGGTAAAGAAATTACAGAAACAGTAACTAAAACTTGCTTCTAGTAAAACAGCTTATTCTCTACTTGAATGTTAACATCTAAACACTCAATAAATTTTCAATTTGTAGTTTTTTATTTCAAATACCACTGGTGTCTCGCATAGTTAGTCCTTGATTTATAACGTGTCCCTTCTCTCTTGCAATTAACTTAATTTAGCAAACTCTTCATGACCTGTTAAGAAAGATTAAGTCATCAAACTGAGGTAATATCACACCAGCAACAAGCTGCAGGACCTGTTAACCTGCTTTTGACCCCCAGGCTACAATCTAGCATTGTGATTCCAAATCAGCACTGACTTCTTTAAAAATAGTTTTGGCACAGTAAATGATAAGCTATTTCAAATCAAACAGTTATGAGAATTTTTGTTACTGTGACAACACTTTACAGCTTAGAGATGTACTGAAAACACTGTATTTTCATGTTTTACATTTTCGGGTGATGAACTGGTGTACCAGGTTTTCATTCTAGTAGCATATATAAACCCATTCTAAGGGTGTGCAGTTTCCATAGTGATGTGAAATAACCAATTTCAGAGGAAAATCCAAGATTTCTTAACACACGCCAACGTGCAAGCAGCAACTTTTGCTTACATCTGATTAAATAAAATAGCCTCTCTTTGTTAACATTAAACAGACACTTGGGATTCCAAATCCTTTCACAAAAAAACAAGCCATTTATAAAAGACAAGTCAAAAGTTTGAAATGAAAAATTGTTTAAAACTCAAAGCATTCAGAAATTTCAATAAAAAGCACAGAAGCCTAAATATACTGTGGTCAAAAAGCACACTTGGCAAGACACACAGAAGGCACGCAGAGAAAAGCTTCAAAGTAAGAAAAATATTACTTATTCTCATCATGGACACTGGAAGCAAAATTGACATATGACATTAGTTTAAAAAAATGCTACTTGCTAATTTCAAGAGTGGTTGCCTTCATGATACTGACATGTAGTTTAAGCTGAACAAATAAAACCAAACTCTGCGTCATAACAACCAGAAGCATTGGAAATGTAATCACTTCAAATTTGCCCTGACGAACAATTATTTTGTCTATTCAGCCATTACACAGCAATTTGACTGATTGAGCTGGAATCCATTTCTTAAATCATGATTTAATTTTCTGTTTCCCAAATGGTTAGTAACAAAATCACCTCTCTCCAGCCATAAATAACATGTAGATTGGTAACACAGAAGAGTTTAGCAATGTACCCAAGAAGCATGTATCTGGAAAATTACTATGAGTAGGATCACATTAAAGATTTCTGTGAGCATTAATCAAACTCGCCTGCCTCTGCTGAAATGCTTCTACCAGAGGACATGCTAAACCAATTACCTAATTGAAGAGCGCCAGGTAGCCTTATTCTGTTTCAGTGTTAAAGCAACTGTGACTCATGTTCTCAGTTAGAAAAAACAGAAGTTCTTCTCAGGGTCTGCGCATATGGAATTATCCAGCTTCCCAGTCATAAGGCAAAAGTAAGCTTGTAAGAATAATAATAAACTTAAAACTAATTATTTGACTAAGAAGTACTTCACTAGCTTCCGAAATAAAGATAAAAATTAAACTTTGTGTGTTTTTTCTACCTAGTCAATTAAATTTAAGAAGCCTGGTGCATTTTTTTCAGAGGACGTATTAGCAGCCAGGAATTCCAGCTCCACACAGCAGCATTATCTACAAAACCTTTCTGTCTTCCTGAAGAAGTTTATATTTCTCCTAGATTAGACACAGATGAGAAATACTAATCAGCATGGATGGTTACATATTTAACATCAAAATAAGTATATTAACTAGCTGGAGTGTCAAATATCTGTGCATTTCAGAATTTTTTTAAACTATTCTTTATCTACATGTTTTCCTGTAAAGACAGTGCTGCACGGTCTAACCAACATTGGTGAAATAAGTTTTTCTTCCTATACTCAAACACCACTTTCTTTAAATAACAATAAACTAATAAGTTCCTCTGATTTCATAAAGGAATGCACAGTAAAAGCAAAAATCAAGTGCCAAAGCATGCTGCTTGAATGACAAAATAAAATGAAAGAAGGGGACTAGTAAAAATATTTCAGGTTAATTGCATATAAAATAAATTTTAAAATAAATAATCTAAAAGCCAGTAATTTGAAAAAATAAAGGCAGTTCTCCAAAATTACTGAGCAAAATGCTGGTAATTCAAGTTCAAATCCAAACTTGAAATGGGGAAAGATCTCACTGCAAGACAATTGCTCAAAAGTAACTTTTTGCATTAATAACTTGCAATTTAAAGTCACAAATTCATATAATTTGTATAAACATACAAATCAGGATTCTAAATTCATTTTGCTCTCTAGACCACCAAAAAAATTTCATTTAGCAGTGAGAACTTTCAACTAATAAAACAAGTCAATGTCAAACCCAACAAACTTTTAAGGCTCTTACTGCACTTTAGAGGTACATAATGTATGGAAAGTGGGAAGGATTTACAGAGTTCATATAAATATCCAGCTTACAACCTGTCTAGACATATCCACCCACTAAGGCAGGAGCACTGTAAGGGCTTCCTCTGGCCAAGTGACCAAGTTTTCATACTCAGGTCCAAATGGTGACAATTTCCAACAGCTCAGCTCACAGAGGGAGCAAAAAAATTCACATTGACTCAGGGGGGAAGTGCCACCTACTGCATCACCTAACACCACTGGCTGTGGCTGCTGGATCTTCTGAGCCTCTGACACAGAGACTGGAGCAGCCAAATGCTTCTGCAGCCCTGCAGCAAGGTCAGGAGGGCTGGGCTGGGATGTCCTGCCCAGCTGTGCTCACTAGAGCTGCTTGTGGATCTTCAGGGAAGAGAAGGAGGGTATTTACCCCATTTACTTGCCAGATCCTGGCTTGAGCACTTTCATTTTCTTAAGAGCTGAATTTCCCCTAAGATTCTAATCACAGAGTTCTTCACTTTGTATCCCAAACAGCTAACAAGAGCAGCTAAAGTAGGCTATATACATACATACATACATATATATATATGTATGTAAATATGCATGTATATACGTATGTATGTATGTTAGTTGTGTTAACATGGCCTGTTCTGGTAAGCATCGACCAAAAATGCTTAAGGTAGGATCCAAAAGAACCCCACGGAAAAAGCAATAAAAATTTCAAACTAAAAGAAAATAAACAAATCCAAAAACACACCCCCCCCCAAAAAAAACCTCCCTGCACTTAAAAATGCCCCCAGCACCACAACACAATCCCCAAAAATTTCATGTTTTATTAGAGGCATTATGATGTAAACAGAAAGCCAGGCAGTGAGAAAATAAGGAAAAGGAAAAAAAAACAAAACAGGTGTGCTTATCTGGATGTGAATCAGTTAATTAGAAATTGTCATAATTAAACATTCATTATATTTAGAACCAGGAGATGTCTATTTCCAGGTCTTCTAGGCCATTGCACACCCAACACTGTATTTAAATTTTTACTCTGATGCACTCTGAAAGGGGCTGTTTCCAGAAGTACTAACAAGGCTCTACCGGTACTCTGAACTCTAGTCACAATATTTACTTAAAACATGTGCAAATCCACTCCAATCTAAGCAGTTCATTTTAATAAGATGTAAAACATGGAATACTGGTTTTTACTAAAAATTCACACATCTTTTAAAATGTGTTTTGTTCCGTCAATTATAAATCCATGGTGTATTTCATTCTTTGACAGATTTTTGGAAGCGTTTTGTTGTTTTGGTTAGATTTGTGTTAGGGGATTTTTTTTGTTTCTTTGGGTTGCTTTTGTTGTTGTTGTGGGTGTGATGTTGCTGTTTTTTTGGGGTTTTTTGTTGGGGTTTTTTTGTTTGTTTGTTTGCTTGGTTTGGTTTTTGTTTGGTTTTAATCCTGCAATACTTGAGTTTTCCATCTGCACTGTGCTTACAGGAATGTCAGGCACACTTCAAGTCAAAAGAAGCCCTGGTTATTTAAAAAATATCAGACATAGTAGTTAATTCATACACACCTTACCATCATGAGCAGGTTAATGGTTTATTAATGAAAAGCAGAGTGATTTAAAGAGCAGAAGAGAAATAAACTTCAGTCACATAAGTACAAAGCGCTTCATTATGTCCCCAGGGATACAGTGCTCTGCACTGTACAGTCAGAAGCTAAAGGGCCAATTAGGACAAATGGAAAATACCTCTAAGTTGGAATATATCAAAAACACATCAGCCACAAGAAGCTGCAGGCTTGGCAAGGAACTGAAATGCAGTATGTATTAAGAAAACTGCAGTGGTTGTAAAAGGAAAATCTAATTTAATTCCATAATAGACGATGCTCGTAAAAAGCCCATTTGGTAGTATTAACCATGAAATAGTAGCAACAAGAAAAAAATTAAATATTGGGTTCCAGTACTGAAATACTGAAGCAAGAAGGAAGTGTCACATGTATACAATACTTCTGCTCAAAAAAAAAAAAGTTGTGGGGAGAATTGGACAGTATGATGCTCATGTTCAGGATTACTATATATAAACTTATATTGGCAGATCATTAAGAATAGCTGTAAGGGAGTGAAGTAGACATATTTGGGATACACAGACAGCAGAGCTTATGAGCTAAAACATGTTTTCATTCATAGTTATAGAAAGAAATAGAGGCTTATAATACCATAGGAAATACAAAAGTTTACACATCATTTTTCAAGAAGTTGAAAAGACTCCCAATGACTTCAGCAAGCTTTGATTATGGCCTACAAAGTCTACATTTTCACAACCCAGTGAGCATTTTTTCTATAAAACTACAAAAAACCAAATTCAGTCACAAATACTAAGGCAATTAAATATGATTTTGAAAGGTTAGAGTAAACTCAAGGAAAACAAAACTTCTGAAATTTTCTTTCTTTTTTTCTAGTGAAATAGAAGTGGATAACAAAGTCACTCTAAGAATTAAGACATATCATGTTTTACCAAAATAGCTGCAGAACCAAGTCTTGAAGGTGTACGTTCAGTTAATGTACATACTAATGTATGTTCAGTTAATATTAGTAGGAAAAATCTGTTTAAAGCTATTAAGTAAATGATAGTAATTAATAACTGTAAAATATCAATCTTATATTAATTCAGGTTTCCAGGAAATCAAACAGAAGCAGAATGCAAAACATCCAAGCAGATTATGCGGATTTACATATCATATCTAACCTCTTGAACAGCAGCTGGTAAAAGTGCAGAAAAGAACTACAGAACATGTTAAGAGTATCATAAAGCAATGAAGTACTAACCTGGTATGCTCTGTTTATTTGGTTTGCTGCCCAGCTGGCATATTTCATATTATCTTTTTTCATTTTTGCACTTGCTTTTGGATTGGAAGCAATATGACTGGCAGACTAGGAACACAATAAGATAAAAAACAAAACCCAGTGTAATTATAAAATTTATGTGCATGAAATAAGCTGAGGATATTCGGCATCCTTACAGTCCAAGCCCCATGTGCAGTGATAGTGGAAAAAGAAAAAAGAATTTCAAAGTTACTGTCAAACAGCATCCAGATAAGAATTAGCTTGACTTTTTAAAGTATTCTTCATTCTATTTAAAGCTACATTAGACTTCAGTTTGTTGGAAGCCAGGGGGTTCCTATGACACCTTTGGCTGACCCAAAACCTGGTCAGGAGGCTTTTCAGCCTTGCCAGAGGTGTCAGAGACCCTGGATTGATACTGAGAATGCCTGTGGCTCTGATTCTAATCCATGGAACAAGTGATCAACTTTGTATGAAGAATTTCAAGTCACAAAAGCTTAGATAGAAAAATAGTAGTAGTCATAAGTAAAAAGAAAAAATTTAAGTGTATGTCTAGGGGGGTTTGAAGCCCTGTACAGAGGGGCTGAAAATCTGTACAGGGGGGTCTGAGGCACAAGATGAAGAATTTTTACACGTGGCATGTTATCTTCTCTTCTTCTTCATAACCTCCATCTTCTTGGTGATGTTGGCACTTTTGGATTGGTTTAACAGAGATCTGGACAGTGTGGTGTGAGGCTCACAGATTGGTAATTAATGGTAAACATTAAATATGTAGTTCATAGTATAAAAAAGTAGAACTAACCCGGGGTGGGCGCAGTGTGTCTCTGGACGCTTTCTGTGTCAACCCTGGCGGGGCAGAGAAATCTACTTTTGATAAGGAACTAATAAACTGCCTTGAGAACACGAACAAACTATTGCAGACTACTCTTTCAGCAAGGCAAGTTGGAAAACTGGAGTTTTCTGTACATTGTGAGGTCTCCTGGGACAGTGGAGACTGTCGCACAGTTTAATTCTGTACTGACTTAAGAACCAAACCTGTACATCGTCAGCTAATGCAACCTGCTTTTCCTAATGTAGGAGTTATGAATTAGTTTTCCACATCCTATTTGCTACCATAGACAATATGAAACACATCACTTTAATAGCAGTTTGGACATACAAACCATGACATTTTTCCCTGTAGAATCAGAGAACACATTTTAAAAGCAGATAAGACTCTACATAAAATATGCCCACCCTCACCTGGAAGAATAAAATATATTACTTAAGAACCAAAGAGAGTTTTTACTTATATAAATAAATCCACTATGGAATCACCGCTACTCTGCTGGTATTTCTAAGCAGTTCATCATCTAGAGAGGAGCATGTCCTTAAATCCTTTTTTAAGAATTTACTTTCTTGTGCCAGTAACGGTAATTGTTATGAAAATAGAGCCAAGACTTTAAGGTTAAGATCACTTCAGTAAGAAGTAGTTACAGCACAAAATTATCCATACTCCAAATGTATGTAAAATACTCTGTATTTAAAAAGTGTTAATAATCTGAGCTATTAATGTTAAAAATCAGGTGGAAAAAACAGAACAGCAAATGGCAAAGGATAATATATATGCATAAACGTATTCAGAATGATAACATGGAAAATATATAATCATGCTTACCATGTAAAGTCCAAATAGAGCTCTCATATTTCTGTTGTTAAGCTTCAGTGCTTGTGCAAAATACTTTCTTGACAGCTCAAGGTTTTCAAGACCCCCCTGAGTGTATTTAACCTGTAAAAATGGTAAGCCCCTGAAACTTCTATGTCATTCATAGCTCAGGCATTCACTCTGAAACAACGGTATTAGAAAAATTCACTCCAAGTTTGTTTCACATGACATTTCATTTCAGGTGAGTCCGATCAAAGGCCAAATACCGGCCTGGGAGAAATCCAAGTTCTTTGCAATATATACATTTAAAAATATTTAACTATAGGAGAAAAATCCCAGCATTAAATTAATGAATGCATTGCCACAAGATTGAAAAGTGATTATTTTTCACCAGTAAATACTTGAAACCTTGGGACTGTCGCTTATGAAAAGTAGCACAAACTTTAATCTAAATTCTGACTACTAGAAATCCATACTGACACTATGTTCCCACAGCATCCATGAAAACAGCTCACAAAACGACACAATGCCTTTCATCATGTATTCAAAATAGCACACAAAGGTTAGAGGATTACTCCAGTGTTTTTCTATTCATTTTTCCCAATATTAGATCAACAAAAGAGGGCTAAATAGAATATATGCTTCAAAGTCTTTATATGAGAAAGCTACTTAGGCTTTCAAGTTTTAATGTAAACCAAATTTTATCCACGTTAACTAAACAAATTAAACCCAGTCTAAGCAGTTAACAGTATAGTCCAGGGAAAAAAATAATTATTAATCATTAATAATTTAATAATTTAATTAATTAGCAATAAATTTATGAATTATGAATTCAAATGGCTAAAACCTTGAGCTGAAACTTCTAACTTTACCTCTAGTTTTTACCTCTCTTCCACCAGTGCTCCTTCAGGCAGAATTTAGTATGTGGATTCCAAGACCTGAATCCACAGTAACAGGCAATATATCCTAACCTCCTAGGCAGCATTGTTGTAGAGAAGTTTTAATTTGATAAGAGCATAAAAACTTCAACAAGAAAAGTTCATTAAAAATTAGCTTTTATCTTCAATAATTCCTGCTCTAACTCCTATATTTAGCTTAGTCACACTGTGACTGAGTCACTGAGGAAGAAAACATAGTTTTCAGAATGTGTTCTGTTCTATGAGATTAGCATTCTCTGTGAATTCTTTTAAATCTCCCAGGGAAAAATTAAAGAAACCATTTTCATCACTTCTGTAACATAAAAACAGAAAATGTAATCAGACATAATTGATTTTTCTGAAATACCTACTTCAGCATATTGTTGACAATATAAGTGGTTGTGTGGATTAGTCATCATAAGCTCCTCTAAGCAGAAGGCTGCCTTTGCATAGCTGAGGAATACAAGAATCAGTGATAAAATGAAACACGAGTACACAGCTCTTTGCTTCAGTTTTTTTACAGCACAATAAAAGCCCTACTTTCCCCCCCATAAAATCACAATTCACAATTAATAAAAATGTTTCATTTTAAAATTATGTTTAGAACCAAGTTACTATTTTTATATGACAGGAGAAAAATACACAAAATCTAATGGTCAAGGCATAAATGGAACAGCTCATGAAAAGTATTTAATATACCAATCTCTTATTACTAAGTGCCATTTCTTATCAGCAAGAGTAATGAGTAGAAACAGGTATTAGGTACTGTAAGACACTGAACTGGGACTACAAAATAACTCCTTTTTCCTCTAAGAAAATTCAGCTACCTTAGGATTCATAAATGCAGCTACTGACCACAGCATTACACTGTCAATTAACTTTATCTGCCAACAGTCAACCACAGAACTGAGATTAGAAAAAAACATACTAAGAGCAATTCTAAAATTCAAACAGTTCAAATCTATGTATAAAAATAGCACTGGACCTCTCCAAATGGCCAAAGTCTCATCATTTAAAAAGGTTAGTCCTTGAGTTTTTTAGTGAAAGCTTTCAGAAAGAATTAAGAAGTCAAGCTCAAAATGCAGGTTTATTGAGAAGAATCTTAGCTTTGCAATCTTTCAAATAATACAACTGTCTGCAGAATTTGCAACATCTAGAGATATGTGATAGCACTATTGCAGTTTATGTGATAGGATTCCAAAATTCAGAGATACAAGGTTTATAATGACAGTGTGGGTAAAAATTTAATATCACAGTAAAAGCAATTTAGCAATTATGAGATCATATTACACCATATTATCTGCAAAATCTTGTGCCCAAAAATAAATACACTGTGGTTTTCTCCACAGCATGTTATGACAGTCATGTATCTATATCATTAATTAATCTGGAGATAAAAGGCCAGCCACCTCATTCTCCAAAAGCAGAAACCAGAGTCCTCATTGCAGAACAGGGTAGAACTGAGGACTGTGTAAACTTTGTACATCTACATGTGTTTATGAACAATGAGAGCACGGTGATTTCAAAAGCCCTGTGACTTGTGACCCTGATAAAACACATAAGCTGATGAATTGCCTTCTTTTTTAAAACTTAACTTTTAGTTGCTTTTAGCCAAGAGCCCAATTTTTCCCTATTAGCAAAATAATAATAATAATGAAGCTCATAGAAGTATAGTGAGGACAGTGAATAATTCCCATGAACTGAAGTTCTACATATTGCTTTACACAGGAATTACAGACCACAAAAATACAAGCAAAAGCAATTTATTTCCTGGGTTTTATTGCACAGTTTCATAACAAAGATTATAGCAAAAAAACCCAACTCAATAATGGAATGTGTACGTTTGCACCACTCTATCATTCACTTTTGTACTGACAGATTTGACAAGCTTAAATATCTTTCTAGCCAATTTTTTTTTAGTAGCTATTTTCTTGGAAAAGTGGCTGGTAGATTTCCCCAAACAAATGGAAGTCTGGGTATCAAAGTTCTAGTTTATTCCTGAAATCATCATTTAAAAGAGTTTAATAACTATTTTCTTTGAGAATGGGGTGCTAGGAGAGGTGACTGGGGAACATTTTTTTCCTCACAGTGAGAATGGCTATTTCTTCCTTGACAATTTGATTCTTTTACTACCCTCTGAAAAGGAAAGAGGGAAACAATGTGATATAATTCAGGCTGGGCTGAAGAACTAAGAGGGGAAAAAAAAGATACGCCTTTGGGTGGAGGTTTGAATTAATGCTGTGATATTAGAAAACTTGCACTAAGGCTTTGAGCTAATCCTCTCACACTGGGATTTCCTCCTGTCACTACAGCAATAAAAAAAGCTAACAAAAACATTAACTATCCAATAAGCAAGTCACTTCAACATTCAGCATATTTGATCGCATTGGGTTTTGTACCCAGGCGACCAAATGCCTCCAACTCTGGATCCATGTTTTGCTTTGTGGGGTTTTTTTTTTAAAGGTTACTAAAAGTTCTGGGAGAGGTAGGCTAAAAGAAAACTGGAATATTGGTTGCTGTGATCAACTGATTTTAGAAGTAAAGAATTTCACATTTCTAACAAGTAAAATACATAACTTCAACAAAAAAGTATGGAAATGAGTGCTATTCTCTGCTGCACTCAAACGACTTCTTTTAAACATCAGATTTTTAAAAATTACTGAAACATACAGGTAATCAAGTAAACTTTTTTTGTTTGAAAAACAAATGCCTTCCTAAAGTATTTGGTAGCCAAATAAGCTTGGTAATTATTTCCAGTTGAGGCCTAGTATACTGGAAATGAGACAGCATACTTTGTAACACTAGTCCTTAAAAAAAAAAAATCCCTAAGGTTTTTGACTTACACAGAGTGGGTTTCAAATTAACAGTTTTTATGTGGACTTAGCAAACAACTTACTCATGTTCATTGATGTAAAGTTCTGCAAGTTCATGCCAAGCTTCTTGGTCACCAACAAATCTGTATAGAGAACACAAGAGAGGGAAAAAGGAAAAAAAGAAAGAATGTGAAAGGGACTCTGTAAATGACTAGCACTGAAGCAAAAGCTTAAATTAAATGCAAATACCACTTTAATTAAAAAGATTTATCAGAATAGCAAAACACAATCCGTATTCTTGTAAGACACTCACTGTTCCAGATACTCATTCAGCTCTCGGATGGCCTCGAGATTTTTCCCCTGGGCTTTTCGAATGGCAATCTTACGCTTTCTTGCTGCCTATGGGTTGACATTAATAAAGGATTAGGCCTCATAATTCCCTGGGTTTTTGTAAGGAAAGCAATTTGACTGTGCAAATTATTATCTCAATACCAGTGGAATTCCACTGCAGAGACACTGCTAGGTTGAAGTTTATAAACATACCCTATGACATCCCACTGAGAGACTGAAAACCTCTTCTTACAATCACATTATATATGCTTTTCTTCGGAGGCACAAACTGTATGCATTATTTCATTCAAATAAATGACTGTCCAGATTCTGATAATTACAAAACAGCAGGGGATGCTAATCTTCAGCCATTCCAACGACCCCCACCTTGTCATTCACAAGATCCATGACTGTAGAGGAGAAATGATGACTGCATCCTAGATAACCTCACATATGCATGGTTGTCTCTGTGTAAAGCATGGCTTTCGGCCGTTATAAAATATTCTTGTTGAAGTACTGAATGGCGCTTTTAACTAATGCTAAATACACACCAATCTCCTAAAAAAGTTTTTTATCATTCTTGGAGCACTAAGTAGGCTCTGCAATGTAAAGAGAATACAAAATCGCTATTTCAATGCCAAAAACTGAGCAGTACTTTGATATGTGGGTAGAAAATGTATTTCAACTTAAACAATACAAAAATGAGTTATAAGAATTGTAATGTATTTAAATTTTTAAGTCCATAAAAGTTGTTAGAGATCAGAAGGAGAAAGATACAGAGGATTATAACAGCTGATTATGCTGTACTTTAATCCAATATTCCAGCTCCTGAATAATGCTGGTTACAGTTTTCAGGCCCGTAGGTGTTGTCAGTCTTACAGATTATTTTGAGCTGGAAGGGACACACAAGGATCTCCTTGAGTCCAACTCTTGAAAGAATGGTACGTACAGAAACTGAATGTGTGACCTTGGTGTTACCAGCACCACACTCAAACCAAGTGAATATCAACATACACTTGTTTGCATGATGTGATTCAAAACAAAGGAATCTTCCCAGCTGGGAACAAACAGCACATCTTAGCCAGCCTGGAAGTAATCAGAGCAGAAATCTGACAGAATGGAAGGAAAATACAATTCCAGTATAACATATAACTCAAAAAAGGAATGCCATCAGGTTCCTTCCTTGCCTCTAATCCCTGTGCTCTTGGGTGACCACAACTACTGTGGCCAGACGTGAGACAACAGATGGTCTGGTGTCCATGATATCTACATGAACACACACTCTCTTGTATGTCATTTCTCCATAAGATAATACTAATGACGAAAAATATCAAGCACACTTCTCTGGTAATTAAGTCCCACTGTATATCCCCTTGATAGGTCTCATCCTATTTCATATCTTCTAAAAAGTTTATAGAGGGTATCACCTTTCAGAAGCCTTGAAAGGACAACTCTTCAACAAAATCTTAAACAATTTTCATCTTTGCATTTCAGATAGCTCTAAAATCAAATTCTTCATGATGTACCCTAAGAGTTCTTGTATATTTACAGCTTTTTAAACATAACTACTCTGCTAAATAATTTTTTTATCCTTTAAGCTATTTGAACAAATCAATTACTTCCAAAACAAGACAGTGGTCAATTAGTTCAAGCACCAAAACAGAAAGCTAGAAATGCTTTTGACACTAAGTTCATCCTTCCCTTTTAATTAATCCCATTTATCTCCCTCACAAACACATATTCATAAAACTATTCAAGTGAGGAAAAAATATTTCACTCTTCTGATTAAATGTAAGACACAGGCAGAGAGAAGACTCAAGGACCAAATTAGAACACAAGCAGTGCGGTTTCCACTGCTTCGTTGTCAAACTGCAACCTGTGAAATTAAATACCTCATTCTACTTTTACTGGGAGACATCTGGCCAAAAGCCATAACTAGAAATTTTAACTGCCTACACATTTATCACTGTAACAATAACACACTCTCTATTTTATTTTTGCTTTTTTAAAAATAAAGATAACAGCATAATTAAACTTACTTTCTTTAAATTCAAAAGGAATATTCCCACATGCTTATCATGCTGCTATAATAAAAAAAAAACCCACAAAATAACAACCAAAAAAACCTCAACTAAAACTATTGTTTGCTGTCACATTTTATGGAGTTCTCAAAGCATTTGTAAAGCAGGTCACCCCCTTCTATGGTGGGAACACCAGGGCAGTGTTAACCCACTACCCAGAGCTGACATTATACACAGACCAGTGACCTGCCCACTGAGCCTGAAACATGAAAAGAGGGAAAGTGGGGATAACAGCGCACACAGCCAAAGGAATGCCTCAAGCAATTACTGCCTAGGAAGTCGGGTTTTTGCAGGTAACAGACTATTGACTTTCTAAATGTAGCTTTTTAAATGTAGCCCTTGGATTAACAACTCAGTTATTTTCAAAATTTAAAGAAATCAAGAGCCTGATTAAAGTAAACTCTTGAGAACTAAAATAATCTATTAAGTATATAAAATCAATCAATGCATATGAAAACTTAATTTGCAACAGCAAACAGGAACAGTCTACATAAGTCACTCTTCTCTCTGTTTCTAATGCAACTCCTTCAATTGCATCCAAGTCAGTCCTCCAAGAGTCTGGAAACAGATTTTTTTCCATGGCTGCTTTATTTCTTAACCACAGTACTCTGAAGTAACATAAATCACAGGAGCCTCAAGACATTAATTTATGAAAAACTACAACTATTTCTAGTCACAAATATAAGTTGATGTTTACCTATAGCAAGCATGTAATCTAATGCAATCAAATAACAAGGACAAAAGCATTAGACATAATTAGCATATTCTGGTGGTAGCACTTAGGAATTAAATCACTTACATATACATTTAACAGAATCTCCCTGCTGCACCAAATCCCAAGAAATTTCTTCAAACTTACACTTTTACAACTTTTAAAACTTCCTTTTTTTAATCTACCTTCCTCATCACCAAAAACATAGCAGCATTTGGTCTTAAAATCTACACTCTCTTCACCCTCAAAATGCTGAGAGATAAGTTTATTTACAGAGAACTTCAAGTTTACAAAAGAGAGGCTCAGCCACTCAAAACAGTACTGAGGAAGAACAAAATGTTGCCTAGTAGCACAGAATCTCTGAAAATCTTCTTAAAACCACCAGAAAGAATTCAGTGAGGATGCAGAGTTTTTCCTAAAGCAAATTCTAACTTTTTCCATCACATTAATAAAACCATAAAGCCAAGAGATATGCACAGAGGTGTTCAGTACATCTGTGATTCATAGGAGTGATATGACAGGTGAAAAAATAAAGACATGAAAACAAACTACTATTGCTTTTAATGGTATTCACGGACTACTCTCCTGTCTATCTTCTTATTCCTAGTTTTTCTTCGAATCATAAAGTCTATCCATTTTTAAATAAAAAAAAAAAAATCAGTAATTCCAGTGGTCAGTACATTAAAAAAAAAACCAAAAAAAACAAAAAGGCCTGCATTACAACCAAAACATGGGCCAGTGTGTATGCAACAAACTTCTAATTCTTGTTGTCATTTATACTCCCCTGAGCTCACTGTCTGAGTCAGCTTAAGTGCTGCTCTGTGAGCTGGGGCTCACACAGTTTCCTGAGCATCCTGAGGACAGCAGCATAACTAACGACAATTTACACTCATAGCATCAATTTTTATTTATTTCCATACAAATTAAACAAAATGCTTTACTGCACAGAACCACTGCCAACACAATAACCACTTTAGAATACAAAAATACTTATTTGTTAAGTAATGCCAGACTCACACCAATTCTACAGAAACTTTACCTAGCATTTATATCGTGTTGCCAATTTATTTCCTGCCTTACAACCAGCTGATAAAAGAAAAGCAGGCAATTTCATGTTTTATTATGTTAAAGGCCCTCTTAACCAAAAACCTCACATCTCAAAATACAAACTCATTTTTAGGGGATCTATTGCAAGATACCAAAAAACTGCAGAATACAGAGCACAAATCTGTTCAATTATTAATTTCAAGTCCACCAAGAATATTCTTGAGAAATTATTTTTTAAATATGGGAACTTGCAACTATTCTGAAGTCTAAGAAGCCTACTAAAATAGTCACAGATAATTACATTGATAAAGATTTTAAAATAGTATTCAAGGGGTACATTTCAGTTCTTCACATCACAACAGTAAAACATTCTAGAACAAGCCTCATATAAAAATAAACTCAATCTTCTTTCTCCTTCCACCCTAACTAAAAAGGAAAAGGCAAAAACTCCAGTGCTGTAAAAAGATCTGCAGCATTTGACCATGCAGATACTATGACACAGATTTCCTCCTCAATTTTCCAGAGTTTAAAACAAAACACTAGAATGGCTATTGGCTAATTCTGTAAATCCATAATTCTTAATGGAAAGATATATGCAGCTTAAATAAATACTTAAAGAATCATATGGACTAAGCTACTTCAGTATGTACAAATTTATTAAGGAGTGAAACCTTTCTAAGGTATTTCTTTTAAAGACTAATAATCCCCAATTTTGCATAAGAACTAATTCTCCATTTGTCATGATTCTTTTTTATTAGCATTAAGTAGACTGAAAATGAAGTGAGGATTTGAATGTTTATCAACATTCTTCTGCATTTCATTAGCAAAACATACCAAGAAACAGTCTAACATTGTTCTAAATTTCATGGTAAAGAAAGTATTAGTAGGTTAAGTTTCAGGGATTGAGACCCCTAGGAAAGGAAGAATTTCTTGTCTATATAACTACTAAGGCATTAAACACATGATACTTTATATCTTAAAAAGAAATTTTTCTTTCTTTTTAACATTTTAGAAAATGAGTATTTTGTCTAAGAGTTTGATACATTGAAACATTTTCCTTCAAGTTACAATATGCAAATCAAAACAGAAGTCTAAACAGCTACAACTAAGATACAGAAAAAAATTACACAGATGTCAAAAATAGTCCATAATCAAAAACAACCACAAGTATGAATTTATTCCCACCAGAATTCAAAAATTTTTCAAAGTTATTCATGCAAGACAGTTAAATCTTGCAAAACTATGCAGGCACAGAGCTACCAGGTTGAAGCTGACCTTTTAGGGATAATGTCAAGGCAAAGCAACTTTTTGTATCCAATAAACAACCTAGAAAGTCTAATACCAGCATAGAGCAAATTAGTAGGAGCTGTACAGGCAGAAAAGCTAAAGCCTGGAATTGGCAAACATGAAAAATGTTATATACCAACAAAAAGAAAGAACAGTTTACACAGAGGAAAGGAAGGCTTCCCTTATCTAGTGCAGTTCTTCAAGGAGTCTCTAAGTGTAGATGAATAAAGATCCACACAAAAGTCATCTCTGACTTAAAAAATTATTTCAACAAGATGTCTCACCTTGAAGCTGAAAGCTCTGAAGGAAGCTAGAGTTACCACAGCCTAACAGGGGAAGGTCTTCACATGGATAAATAAGTAAGTCAAAAGATATAAAATACAGACAAGAGTTCTCAGCACTGAGAATCCCAGAATCACCTGTATTAAAAACTACTGCTCAGCACTCTTGATAAGAGATCTAACAAGGAAATTAATAGTGATGTAAAGTTAAATGTTGATAAGGATTTATTTAAGTATAAAGAACAAAAGACAACAGCAAACAGTAGCTTTCACAATAATGAATCACAATGAATACTTTTACCAGCACAATAAAACAACCTGTGAAATTTAATCTATATAAATGACTGTACATAGAGTCAAACAACACTAATTTAACCAAACATGTCCAGTTAAGGGAGTGATACTCAGTTAAGAGAGTGTACAGTTAAGATTCCAGTTCCGTGAAACATCAATTCAGTGCTCAGAAACCATTTTAAAAAATCCAAAAACCCTGACCCAAAACCCCAGACTGAAAATACTGTGATACTGGAGTTATCAGAAAAGAATACAGAAGAGAAATGTCCTGGCACCACTTTGTTATTTATAAGTCCATAATGCTCTTGCATTTTTAATACTGACTGCTGTTCAGTCCTCTCATTTCTCACCCAAATACAGGAAAGAACACAGAAATTACACAGAGAACAGCAGCAGAGTTTTAAGGCACAGAATGGCAACAAAAACAGCTGCATTAGAACTTCTGAGCTTAGAGGGAAGTGAAAAACATCCCTAAAGTCATGAGTATTAATAAAGTGAAAACAACTGTTTGACAGTAACAGACAAATTCAGAGGCATAAAATAAAACTGTTAGATTGAAGGTGTGGGAAAGGAAAAGAAAAACCACAAATGGGAGATTTGCACAATCCATTAAAAATTACAACTTTTAATTTCCCAATTATGTTGTAGATGTAGGCATGGAAAACTTAAGCAGGTTTTAAAAAAAATCTATGCAGAAATTTCATAAAGAGTTATTAAAAACAGAGTTATCACTTCTGGCACAGGAGAACTGCAACATGAAAATGAATAGAGACTGGCAGAACAGACCACAGCATACTGTCATTGACCTGCTTTCAGACACTTCTGGTATCTGCAATAAGTCAAAGCTAGACATAGGACAAGTAAAGTGGACTTTTGCCACAACTCCAGAACAACTGTAAAATCTCCATCAACATTTAACAGTGCTACACGTACAAAACATGGGGAAAAATGGTGGAATGCACTCTGCTCTCTCACTTCACCAATCATAACTGAACAAGAAGCAAAAAAAAAACCTGCAATGGTAAAACATATTCTGTCAAAAGCAAAAAAAACTATTTTTTAGGACCACATAGTACATTCCCAGCTTACACATCAGTTCTCATTGGGAACTAACCAAAGTAGCAGCTGCTGTTCTTCCCAACTCTCACCAACTCCATTCTGTGTCAGACAGTGCCAAGCTGTATTTTCAACTCCCTTTAAAACTACTGCTGTACACACCTATGTTTAGGTCTAGTTCTGTCTCTCCTGGCAGTATGGCCAATATATTTAAGGAAACATACATGTCACCTCAGAAAATTCTCCCCATCAGTAGATGCTTCATTTGCTGAGCAGTTTTCCCTTCTGCAACTCAGAGCATCCTGTAGATAAAGGTACAAAGCTGCAAGCTCTTCACAGGACGTCTCTGTTCAAAATTAATTCACAGCTACTGCAGCAGTTTTAAGGACTTATCACAGTTTAGATGATAAATAGATATCCAGTGCTCAAATTCAGTGCTCATTATTCTCATCTTATTTAGTGGAGACAAGGAGGTAGGCAAAGAAAGGTTACCTGTACAGTCAAGATGATAGTAAGGCACAGTCACAGGAAGAGATGAACTCAGATATTCATGGTATAAAATTGCTGTCTATTTACATGATACTAAGTACTAAGATTTTGCTCTGAATCCTTCTAGTATTCTGGATTCCCATAGGTCTTCAACCACCTTCTGTGCCTCTTCTGAAATATGTCCAGCTTATCCACACAAAGAATCTCAAAACAGTAAGAGAATATATATGCACACACCTGTTCCTGTCCACTCCTATAACTAACAGAGTTGATGAGAACACTGTCTTACTATGAAAATTCCAAATTCTTCATTCACACAATTATATTACTAAACCCATGATGGTAATGAGACTATCCACATGTCCTAAGAAAAGGAAGCATACAGAGTGTCTTGTATGAAAAGCTTGGCTGAAAAAATGGCAAGAAAAATATCTGAAGAACTATCCTAATAAAGACTCCAGATCTTCTATGGATTAGAATTAAGGCAGAACTTTGTGCCTTATCTTACTTTCCCCTGGTGTTGACCAAGTGCTCTGCAATTTTGATGGCTGAGCTGAATAATCAGGAGAAACTGCAGGTGCACTAGGATGACAGAGGAGTCGGTTAGACACCAATCTAAGTCTTGAATACATGAAGTCATCATGTATTTCTCATCAACAAGCTTCTCTGCTCTGCTGAATGGACCATCTCAAGAAGAACCTGACTGACAAAAAATATTTAGCAGTCAAACTGGAAGGTTTTCCTTTAAAGCAGAGCAGGATAAGGCTTTCTCAATGAAGTACATAAAGAGCAAAGAAAAGGAAAAAGCCCTTTCTACCAACACCACTAAAAAACAATAACTCACTTTTACTTTGTTCTGAAAATAGAATATGCATTTTATCTGAAGATCTACAAACAAATCAGTCACTGCTCAGCATCACTAGAAACATTTTCACTTGGACACTATATGAAATTTTATTTAATAAAAAGAGCCCTGTGATAGAAAATACTATGCAGCCTTAGTAAGAGGAAACTGTCAGCTTAACCTCTAACACGCCATGGTTTCAACCAAAATAGACAAGAATGGAAAAGATTCTAATCCTTACCCTATTGAAATATATGCAAGTTATGCATTTCACAGGAGTTACATTTCATTCATTAAGGTCTTTAGAAAAAGAGACTATTACTCAACATCTACATGCTTTGAAAAACGAACAAAATCTCTGAGGTGATATTAACACTGTTCCACTGCCAAATGAGTCATCTTTTTCAGCAAGTAAGAGCAGAGTGAGATAAAACTTAGAGATAATCACATTTTGAAAATAAAGACTATTTTGAATTCTATGCTAAGAAACTAACTAATAACTGTTATCTTAATTTCAGCAACAAAACCTCATACGAAAGTGTAAATGTCCATTACATAACTTGAGTTCAAACTTTACTTTTTATTTAAAATTCTGCTATGTGTCTAAAAGAAGTAATTTTGGGAAAAATCTTTTTCCATGCTACTTTTTGATCAGTCAATGGAAGGTATGATTTTTACATGATTTGTGTGAACAAATGTCTATGTTTCACTTAAAGCACTTGCCAAAACATTTAATGTATATAAGCAACTCCATGTGTCAGCAGACCAGAAGAAATTTCTATAAAGTTAGGTGAATGCCAAGACAAACTCAGCAACAGTTGCTTTTCTAAAATCTTGAAATATTTATTTTCCTACAGCAGCCACATGTGTGCATGGAAAGAGGTAAATGACACAAAGAAATGTACATATGACAACTTAGGAAAACTTCTTAGTTAACTTTCACTCTTGACATGCAAACCTTACTCAACCAATTCTAGTTAGATAGCAAGGAATGTTCCTTTGCATTTAACATTCTCCAATTCTATTATCAGAATTAGGAAATTCAACCAAGCAACTGTTCCAATACTTACAACTTACACTTATGATTTGGTTACGGTGAAAATTCAAATCAAGAAATAATCATGCATTTTACATATTTAAATATATATTTTTGTTTTGTAATGCCATCCAACAATGCACTCAGTTTATGTTAGCTATGTTGAGATAGCTGAAAAGTAAAACTGCCAAAAATGCAAAAATACTTTGAAGATATGTGGTCCATAAAAGTCACTGTAGTATGGTGCTCCATTTTCCACTCCTCTCAGTAGAAGGTCACAAAACATGCACCAAGGTGATCCATTCTGTGATTTCACTGCAAATTAGTTCAACATGACTCTGACTTGGGGCCATGCAGTGACAAAATCCACCATTTGCAGTGGACACCTATGCATCTTGTGCTCGAAACTTCTTGAGCTCAAGCTTTTACTGTTTCAGGGAGAGTGAAAAATAAGAATGAAAAACTGAAGTAGTTCCTTCTACCGTTCCACAAAATCTATGAGTTCTATCACTGCTAACAGACAGACTTTCATCTACCACTGTTGTCTGGGTGCTTAACGTGGTAGTGTTTCCAGAAATGTTGCCTCAAAAATTACTTTCTGGTGGTTTGGGGTGTTTTTCATTGTTGCTGCTTGCTTTTTAATTTGTTTTGTGGGGCTTTTTTAATGGTTTACTTAGTTTAAGGGATGGCACATGATCTATATCCTGCTCTGGCATACCCTAGTTAATCCCAGTTATCTGTGTTTCTGTGGGTTTTCCCCTCCTGAGCAGCGGACCACATCAAACAAGCTGTCCAAGGAAAGGCAGAAGTTCAACACACACCTAGGAAGATTTACGTGAGATTGCCAAAACATCTGCAATAGCCCAAGTATTACATTTACACAGAAGTTTACCCAATAGACAGTTTCTCAAAACCAAATAACACTTATACCCTCAATGATTAATAATAGTTTTTTGACTTTACAATAAATATCTGTGCCATACAAAAATCTGAAACTCCATAGTTTCTTAATATTTCAAGTATTATCCCTGTGAGAAAAAGTATCAATGAAAATATATTGCTACAAGTTTCTCTAGACTTTTATTTTGGCAGCTAATAGCTCACAGTGGCTTTTACAAACAGTATTCAAAAAATGCTTAGAAGAACAGTACAGTCTGTCTCTGACTTTGTTTCATACAATTGGCATGCTTCATGCATTTTGATTCAAGAGCTTGTAAAGTGTCCCAGACACGAATCAAAATAACTGCTATTCAAGCACTACCTTAATGTATTAATAGTTAATCCTTAAGTAAGATTACACATTAGGAATATAGACGACACGTGGCAGACTATATTAGTCTCTTAAATACTCAATATTCTGGGAAATTAAAGAGTTGAAATACCCAACTCTAAACACTACTAAGACTTCTGGAAAGATCACTAGTTATAATCTGACTCCTAAAATCAGTGTTTAAGCAGGTATTAAATCACATCTTCCCATCATGAAATAAAGGTAACATTGGTTACTGTAACAGAAAACTAAAGGAAACAAATACAGCAATACAGACACACATTTTTCTACATTGAAACAGAAAATATAGTCACAATTTCGAACAACACATCAGTGCAGTTTAGAATTATCTTCTCAACTTACTGTATTAGTTGAATCTTCTTGTAAAATTCTGTCATATAACTGGATAGCATCATCATACCTATACAAAGAAATAATTTACATTTATTTCTGCTAAGACAGAACTGACTTTTTGACTCTCTTTCCAATAGCTAATAACTACTCTGCATTTTTTATATTGAAATATAGTATACATATATTAAACAAATCATATTTATACAAAAAAAATTTTGCGAGAGTGCTAAGTATCAACAGCAGTATTTTTTGTCACCAATTAAGAAAAACCCATGGAATCGCTTCATGAAATACTATTTCAGCAGCAACTTAGATATTCTACACCCAGCATCTCACTATCCTGCCTGTTCTCTCTTTATCTCTACCCAATAGGTTCAACCATCACACCTTACTCCCCCTTCACATCTCCCAAGAAACAGAAACTCCTAAATTTGAAAAGCCATCCAAAATAATGACACGTTCTGCTGTTCTAGTCTATATATTTTTTTATTTGGTTCTGTAACAAACTCTATAGACTTAATCCTTTTTAAGCTCATTTACCCATACTCAGGAAACAAGGGCAAAGAGCTGCACCCTGCAGTAATCAGTAGTACAGAAGAACAATTAAGGCAAAAAAAAATGCTGGCACTGATGTTCATATGGTGCCTAGCTCTGAGATGAAACTTACACCTCACAGAATTTGCCAAAAAACTGTGCAGTGTCCTACTGTGTAATGACTTATGCTGTGAAGTAAGAGATCCTTCTGATCTATGATCTCTAATGGGAAGATTGCAAAAATGAAAACACTGCATAGTACCTGAAAAAACGCAATACAGACATCTAAAAATCTTAATATGATCATGCACATTGATATTTCCTATAAAGAAACTGCCCAGCACTATTCTGCCATTTTGTAATGGCTGAATGCTTCCTTAATAAACAGCAAACACTTTTTTCAGACAGAAAGGACGTTTTTAAAAATTCAGGTTTTACCTTTCCATAGCTTCAAATCGCATTCCAGTTAATCGTTTAACTCTGTGGCTCCCAGGAAACTGCCGCCTCAGTTCCTGAAGACAAAACTATACAAAGAACCAAAAATAATATTGTGAATATAGTTATCTTTACAGAAACTAGAAGAAGAGAAAAAAAAAAACAGAAAACAAAGGCCTTGGCTCATAGTTTAACTACCTGCCATGCCAGTTCTGAGTAAAAGTAAATACCACTTTTGGAAACAAGCAATAAACAAGCATTGATAAAGAGAAGGTCAGAAACCAAAATTCTGTCTGTTAGATGACAAATTTTAAGAAGTATCTTCCATATAGGAGATTAGATTGTCAGGCTCCCTTGGAAATAGTTATTTGCCCAGAAAATGACACTGGCCTACTAAAACAGCTCTGACACTGCTAAAACCTGAATTCTATTTAGTTGCCCCAGAGTAACACAAGACAGTAAAAAAACCAAAGACAGTAAGAGCTTAAGTGATACTCCTTTAATAAATGGATATTTCACAATGGAACACACTATGCTAATACAATGCTCTGTGTTTATTTTTTAAATAAAACTTTGAAATCCAAAGAAAATGTTTGGCACTGGCTTGGGTACAGCCTGCTGACAGAAGTGGCATAGTTTTTAACTCCTGAAATCAATGAGACACCTGGGCTGGATAAAAATTCATCACAGGCAGATTTTTCTGGATTAACAGAGGATGTCTGGTAGAGGGACTGAGTCACAACTTCCCCACAGCAAACTAACTTGTAACCATATCAAGAAGGTGGCTAAATAGCATTGTAAAGCTCGTAGTTGACTCATGACAGTGGGAGGCAGGACAGTCCACAGGCTCTCAAAACAGACCAGTGGTGTGCATCATATTAAAAGCTTCACACTGAATCCTCCTCTTCCAGGCACTGATTTATGCAACTCAACTTAGAAACTTGTTCTTCAGACCTAAGGTTCTAGCACCTATAGAACAAAGTAATCTGCTCCATCTCACCAAATCCACTGGTCAAAGGAAAAAGTACAAATCAGTTACAAATCCCTCTGTTTCTGCAGATAAACAGGTTGCTAAAGCACATTCAAGAGAAATATTTGCATCTCTCCCAGATGCTAAGAAATAGAAGTGACCAAAGTTGTGATACCTAGCCTCAAGCAAGAGCAGACTATTTTCATCACAATCAACTTAATTTGCAACGAACAGAGATCTTTACAATGCAATTTCACATAGAAAGGCTCAGGTTTAGCACAGAAATTGTTTACTGGCACTTTGACTGATATCTAGGTGAACTGCTGTTGCTCTCGTCATAAAAAACTACATGTACTTAGCAGCATGTATCATGATGTCTGAACTAATCTCTGACCACTCGTAAGAAACAGGAATATTTACATAAAACTCCAGAAAATTCACTCCAGCTTTTAAAGCCCAGACAATCCTGCAGACTTAAAAAAGAACTTTTGCATACAATAAATCCATCCTGTGGTCCGGTGATGAGTAAACTCTGAAGAATAGTGATTTTTATAAACATCTGTACAATTTTTCTCAAAAAAAGTACAAATAAAAAAAATTGTAAAGTTTATGATACCTAAGTCCTCAATCTGTAGATGGACATTTATATCTAAAAAATCCTCACTGACAATACGGAAGTAGTGCTCAAGTGCAGGAGTAATGCAAGACCAGAATTGTTCACATTAGATCTCACTACACAACCATTACTCAACGGAACACAGCAGTCCAGGGGCCAAAATAAACTGTAGATAAAGCTATCAGACACAATAAAGTGACAGGAAAAGCTGTAAGAAAGTAATGAACAACTCACTGTAACACTGATAAAACCAAAAGTGCATGAATAAACTACACCAACTATATCTTCAAAATGTTCTGGACTCAGCAGCACTGAATGTCTTCTTTTTAAATTTATAACAATAATTTACTTTAATGAGGACTGGTTTTGCACCATGTCAATAATCTACTTGTAAGATTCTTTCAGGATTCTCTTAGCTGGCAAACATAACTTGCATGTAAAACTTCAACTTGCACTTAATTTGCTTTCTGACTTCTTAAACATCAGACAAAGGCAGAGAAATATAAACCTGGACTTCAACAGATAGAACAGTGGGAATGCAAGTGGTGCCAACAACAGGTGACTGCACTAAACCGCCTGAATGAACCAACTGCCTGGCTGCAGCAGGGGCATGCATTACATATGGGCTTTTTGTGCAGGACAGAAATGACAAACTAATAAACAGAGGAAAGAAAAATAAAAAAACAGGAGTCAGAGAAATTACTCTGAAAACTACCTCAGCTTCTCATTTGGAGTAGATGATATCTATCCCCTAAGCAAAATGCATCCCAGCTGTCAAAAGCTCACTGCTAAAAAATCAGAAGTTGTTTGTCTACTTTGGAGCTACAGCTGTAGTAAAAGGCTACAGATGATGTTGACTTGTTTGAATTAACTACTTATTTATTATAAACCAATCAAATTTTTAAAAACCCTCGGAGTTTCCATCTATGCTTTTAATCTCATTTCTGAGCTGAATATAAAATGTTGCATTCCCTCATCTCAAGCGATACTCCTTAAAGAGCAGACGTTGAAATTTAAACTTCCTGCCAGGGTTAGTAAAAACAAAGAGTGTTTCACAACTGATCTTTAAACACTGGTTCCGTCAACAATTTTGTGAAAGTCTTCTTTAAAAGACCCTGAAAATGAAGACCAAATCTGTTTTACATATAAATCAGGACACAGAAATGCATTTATTTAAACAGTAAGTCTATTTGTTTTTGTTTAAACAAACAGCTATACTACAACAGTATTTTCTTCTGAGGGACAAAAAGAGAGGGAAGTTACAGTGGGTTCAAAAGTTCGAAGTCTTGTACTGTATTTTCCAGCATATTCTATTTTACCAAATATATATATATATGGGATGCCAATAACCCTGTTTAGTTCTGCCTACTTTCAAACTGCCCTTCTCCCAACTTCATCCTCTAGTCTAACCCCTTGCATTAAGTTTTACCCAAATGACACCAGATGAACCTCAAAGATTTTATGAGGTATTTTGTCATCTGACAGAGAACAAGGCACTGGAGGAGCAATGACAGTCAAAGACCTGGAGCCCTGAAAATGGCTTTTTACTTAGAAATAAGCTCAAACTCAATGGCTTTCTGGGCACAAGGTAAGTCTCTGTTTTCTTCTGAATATTTTGTGAAGGAGGGGTGAAAAGATTATTAAAATTTTCCTCTAAGACAAACTTTTGCCTTTTCCTGTTTTTGCCTTTAAAGGATTACCTAAGTTGACTGGGTTGTTTTGTTTGTTTGTTTCAGTGTTGTTTTATTTTGCTTGTTTTCAATCTAACAACCGGGTTACAGTTCAAAATAAGCTAATTCTATCTCAATTGTTGTTTATATCATTCAAATAAATTTGCATACAAATTGACAAAACACAAATATCCATTAACAATATTTTTATCAACAATCATCAAATAACTTGGATTTCAAGGGACTTTTGGAGGTCACCTGCTCCAAATCCGCACTCAAAACAGAGCCAGTTTCCAAGGGAGTGCAGAGCCATATCCCAATCTATTTTTAAGCACTTCCAAAGGAGATTCCACAGCTTCAATGTGCAATTTGTCATAAAGCATTCAGCAAGTTTTTCCTAATATGCAAGCGGAATTTCCTTCTTTGCAGCTTATGTCTCACACTTGTCTGTTGTTGCACACCTATGAAAATATGCGCCCACCTTCTTTATACCTTCCTTCCCATCAGTACATATTCAAAAATCCCTTCTTTGCTTTCCTAAGACTTAAGACAGATCTCCAGGTCTTTCATTATACATTATGCAGTCCAGCTCCTTATTCATCTTGAAGACCTGGTCCAATATGTCAGTGACTTTCTTTGATGGCAGCCAACATGACATATAATATGACATGTAAGATGGGTCATTTTACCTCAAAACATTCATAAAACCACTATAATTTGAGAGGTTTTCAATAAACAAACACTCTCTGTACAATATGGCAACTTCAATGTTATTCTTGACCTTTAGCCCATACCAGAGTAGCTGTAAATATTTTCATGGCTATTGGAAGAGATGTGATCTGTCTAAACAAAATTTATGCCTTAGAGGAGGTAGTTGATGGCAGTTTCTTCATAGCTGTGTATTTCTTCATAGATATTCTTTCTACCAGTCCAAGCTATGGAGCTCAGAATATCCTGTAACTTCCAAAAATCTATCTGGAAGAGACACCCAGGATGAACACATACAGTGTGAAAGAAAAGTCAGCTTGAAAACTTACCAATGCCAAATCATCTCGACTGCAGTCCAGGGCAGCAATCATCACCTGTTCATAAATTATCCAAACTGGGCACAAAGAGACAAGAAATGCAGATAATTGGTTTGGAGTTTGTTTAAGATAATAGGAAGCACCTATCATGTAAACAGGATTAATTAATTCTGTCTGTACATTTTTCCCCTTCTACTCCCATGAATCACGGCTGAAACACAAACAAATTAAGAAACTGCTGGAATTAATAAAAAACTTATTTAAGCAATTTAGCACTTTTAGTGCCAAAGTACTTTCTGAAATCTTGAAAGGCAAAAAAGCTCTAATTCTCTATATTTCCCAACATCATAACTGCTGTGTTCTAGACAGATCCCCATGAGGACTTGCTTCAATGTCTGTCACAGTGCTGAAGAACAGAAAATCAGACAAATAATACCTAAGTAAGAGTTTCAAATGAAGTTTTCACATTGCATTCTAAATACTAATACAGCAAGTTAACAGTGCTATCAGGTAACTTTTATGGCTGTTTTCACAGCAGCCCACATTCAGTAAAGAAAAGCTCTTGGAATTCTGGAAGCCTCTTAGACTTAGAAAGTAATATATAAATATATATTTCATCAACATCAGCACGTACTGAAAGACAACCTAAAGGCTGTTAAATAAAATAGAGACTGAAAAAAAAAAACAAATCAGACAAGGAAACTTTTAAAATAATGATTGCTTACTTACTGTCATCTCCAAGTTTAGATGCATATTCATTAATTAACTCTTCTCCAACATCCACTATCTGTTCACTATTTCGGTAGTTTTCTTCCCTCCATTTCCTCATTTTATCACGCATATCTGTGGGCAAAGGGGAGAAAAAAAATAGAGATTTTCAGATAGTAATGGAATTTGAATGTGCATATTATAGATAAGATACACATCTGAAAAATGGGATTAAAGNGCAAAAGCTGCTTAGTTCATGTAGTCTGCTCTAAATCAGAATTAAAGTGGTTTATTGATTTAGGAGTGACATCATTAACCAGCAGCAAGGAACTCTGCAACTGTGATCACTCTCAGCAATACGACAGGTAAACAAAAAGTCTAGACAGACAATGTCAATGAGCACCTACAGAGTTCCCAATACCCTTCTACAAATAATACCTAAGTAAGAGTTTCAAATGAAGTTTTCACATTGCATTCTAAATACTAATACAGCAAGTTAACAGTGCTATCAGGTAACTTTTATGGCTGTTTTCACAGCAGCCCACATTCAGTAAAGAAAAGCTCTTGGAATTCTGGAAGCCTCTTAGACTTAGAAAGTAATATATAAATATATATTTCATCAACATCAGCACGTACTGAAAGACAACCTAAAGGCTGTTAAATAAAATAGAGACTGAAAAAAAAAAACAAATCAGACAAGGAAACTTTTAAAATAATGATTGCTTACTTACTGTCATCTCCAAGTTTAGATGCATATTCATTAATTAACTCTTCTCCAACATCCACTATCTGTTCACTATTTCGGTAGTTTTCTTCCCTCCATTTCCTCATTTTATCACGCATATCTGTGGGCAAAGGGGAGAAAAAAAATAGAGATTTTCAGATAGTAATGGAATTTGAATGTGCATATTATAGATAAGATACACATCTGAAAAATGGGATTAAAGAGCAACAGAGCTAAGAAAATGACTTCTACTAATATTAAAGAACTACTAGAGAACAGATCTCTGAAACCTTATTATCCAAACTGTGCTCATGCTTTAACATAATCAATTCAACTTCCAAGTTTGCAGTCTCTCAGGGCAATAACATGCAGTAAAAAAACAGTTATCCAATAGATAATAAAATTTATTAATTGTTAGGTAAAATAGGCTACAAGAGATTTCTCCCAGGTAGTTTCACACATTTACAAATAACACTAAAATTGCATTTCTGCTAGAAGTGGCTAAATTTTCATTTGAGATTTTAGAAAAACCACTTGTACTTCCACTCTGAAAGGAATCTACACATGCCTAGAGAAAGGAGCTTCAGTAAAGGTACACATAGATGTGAAGGCTCTCTACTCCAGGGAAGCTTCCAAAGGTATAAAAAATACCACTGTTTACCTAGGCAACATAGAAACAGCAGTTTATTTTATTATTAGGATTTTTGCTTCAAGAGTACATTTAAGATTGCCAAGAGAGCAGGCATATTCATCAAGTCAGCTAGAGAACGCTACCTTGCCTGAGCTTTTTTTTACCCTCTAGATCAGGAAATTGCTGAGAATGTGATTTTATATACACGTACATTTATATATGTATAACTGTTCTATACACAAGAACAAATTCTGAGAGAACTTCAGGAAAATAGTTTTCATTACTAGATAGTGGCTTTACTAATAAGGTAACAGAATAATAGTTACTAATATTTTTTTAAAACTTTATAACAGCTGGAAAAACTAATACAGTGATAGATCTAAACACTGTCAGTTTTTCTTGCACTTCAAAACACAGAGTTAACGTAAATGACAAGTTAAAAATTAAGCACCAAAAGTGGTTCCATCTACCTGAAGTGATTTCAGATCGCTCATAAGACTGTTATTGCGCTACATTTTGTGTTTTGAAATTCAACCAAAACCACCACAGGGTTACATTTCATGGGCAAAGTTAAATGGTTCTAGACATATGATGGTCCCTGGAAATTCAACGTTAGTCGGCAAGAATGTGAGTGAACACAAACATTCACAAAAGCTGACAAGCTAAACGCCTAAAAATAAATAAGCTGTCTGATTTCCACCCACTCATTTACTTGGAAATGATCAATGCCTTCATTCCAGTGTGATTCCAAATGGAATAGTGTCTGAATTATGTATTAACAGAAGGTACATCTACCATTCATCACACAAGTACAACATTTACAGCAATGGAAAAAACCTATAGAACAAAGAATAGAACATCAGCTGATGAATGAAACATTTATTACCTTTAGAAATACTGATTTTTATGTAAAAGGTAGACAGAAAGAACTAAGAACTGCAGAAAACTATACAAGTCTTTTTACAATGTTGTCAAACAATTATTTTTTTACTAAGAAATCTATCAAAAGAGTCAGAAAATAATAACTTCAGTCTTGGAAACATAGTATGAGGCTGGGCAGAAGAAACTAGGGATTTTAGAAGAAAGTAACAAATAAGGTAAAGAAACGTCAAAGTTTGAAACATTAATTACAAGTTGAAAGGTTAATTACAAGTTGTCCTCTCACCTATAGGCTGAGCAACTGACACATTTGTTTTAGACTTGAGTTTTTCTAAACTGGCACACACCGCACAAACGTTACAAGTTCTAAGGAACAGAGGCACTTGGGACAACGTTTGCTTTTGCCTAAAACCATGCTAGAAGCCTACCACAAGCCAAGAGACACAACCTGTGTCTCATTTTTGTGTCCAGTAAGGTGTTAGTTTGTTCAGCCTGAGCAAGTAAATATGAAATAATCCTCCTATAATCGCCAACACTTCCACTTATGAACTGGAACATAGCTTTCAAGTCCTTGAAAAAATTCACTTACATCAAAAGAAAGTTTAAAGAATATGCCATTCCATTCTCTTTTTCATTTTGATACCCACTGAAGAGAATTACTGACTGAAACAAGAGTTGCTGTGACAGCACTCAAAGGTCCCTAAACAGCTCAGCTGTGACAGCTGAAAGTCACTGCTTCCCTTTAGCAGGGTGTGATGTATTTAACACCACGATGCTGCTTTGCAAGGTTAAGAAAAGAAAACCTGGCTTATTCGGTCCAATTCTGACAATATGTCAGATGCATTTTCTGTGAAAGTCAATTGTTATTTTAACAGTTCTTGAACTGCTACCTCTTTGCAGATTGCGCTAATTTTACAGTTGTGTACTCCAAAACCTGCCCCCAAAATGAAATCACACAGGTATTTGCTTTTTTTAATATTTCCACTCATGGGACAAATTCATCTTTAGTGTATCACTGAAAATATGATAAATATTTATTCTACAAAGTTCTATATAGCCTTAGAAAGTCCTAGTAAGAGAGTTTTTGGCTTCCTGTCACTCCACATAGCTCCTAATTCTTTTATTTATGAAGGAAACATGCCATTTTCTCCAGGATAATTAGTATAAGTATAAAAAAACCAACCAAACAAAAAAAAACCGTATCACCTTTGTCTCAAGTAAATAAGCTTTACTGTAAAATACATGTTACATAACAATTTATAAGCGTGTCTTTCAATACCACAGCACTCTGTGGAATTGGATCATCTAAGTCCATTGATCAAGACCATGAAGTTAAATGAGATGTCTTCCTGCTACACAGATTTCCAAATACACTTCGAAGCTTGAGATACAGCAGCAAAGTAAAGAAAGAAAAAATAAAAACAACAGCTCCCACACTAGAAAACACAGTTATTTTCAGTTCCTAACTACCTGTACCACACAGGTACCTAAAAATACTTAACCATGGTTAAGCTCCTACCTCTGTCTCACTGAGCAAAAAAGCAAAGCAAGGTACAAACTATTTCATTTGTTACATATTATTCTTCTTTCCTAACCTTGAATCACAGATCCATCTTTAGGCAATATGTAAGTATAAAATGTCATGTTTAGAAAGGCCTGGGTATATAAAGGCTGTATCAACCAAACACCTGGCTTCACATAAGTTAGGCATTTTAAAGAGATTTGAAATGAGCCACATAAAATTCCTAGAACTGTGCTCAAGTTCTTTGCTAGGAATCAGGTCACAACACTGCTGGGATCACCTCACCCATGAAAAGGTTTGTTGCACCAGGATCTGTTAAGGCTCACACATAGAAAAGTCATGTTTTTTAAGAAGAGCCCTTGCAGGTTCTGTTGCAGGACTCTTTTTTCACTTTACTTTTCATCTCTTGCAATAGAGAAAAAAAAAAAAATACAGCATTTTTCAAATGAATGCTTCCAAGGTGGAGACAGTCCCTTGCACCAAAACACACCAGCTTTTCATTTGGATGCACACTTGAAGAGAAGGTGGTATGATAAAACTCATCAGCTGTCCTCCTCAGTATGAATTAGCCAAGTCCCGAAGCAGTAAGCTTGAATATCCTACACCTGGCCTCTACCTCAGAGCATAAACATAGACTCTGCAATACCCTGGGCCAAAACAATCTAGGGCTAAATGTACAGAAACATGTCCACAGCATGTGTTACCCATCCTGTCAAAAAGCTCATTTCTCTTTCCCATCACTGATACCCAAGAACTACAGGAAAAAAGAAAACAAACAACTAAATCCCTGCATTTTGTAACATCTGCTCAAGAAAAATAAAACCTGGAAAATTTTTCAGCACAAGGTGGTTCAGGGCAACTTCTGTGAAAATCTAACAAATACCACCAGTAATAATCCATACGATCTCCATCCCAGCTGAACTTCACAAGTACTATACCTTTTCCCAATCAGTCTAATGACATCACAGTGATACAACCAAATACTAAAGTAAAGTTAACTATATACTGATCTCCAGACACACTGACAATCAAGCTCAGTCCTTCACCCCTTTTTAGTTGAGTTACAGCATTATTTTCTTCAATACCGGCTAAAATTTTTTCTGAGATTAATGGAATTTGAGCCAAAGCCTGAATGTTTGAAACTCCATTTTATTTTGATTAAATCCTACAGGATTTTGATTAAATCCTACACGGGCACTATTTCAAGGGACAAGTTACTAGCCTCTGCTAAAATACATCCCATGCAATGCTCCTCCTACAGCTAAAGAACCAAACAAAGAATTAATTCATGACTGGAGAATCAGTGTACTGCTCAATTATTTCTTCACAGATTGGCAGTAAATAAATGAAAAATGAAGATCACACAGCTTCCCTCTGCATTATCTTCCCTACAATGTTTGCAACGCATGGTACACAGCTTTTATGCCCAAAATTATTATTGTAAACCATACACTTATTCTTGATAGGAGACTGCAAAGGGCTTGAGTGCTGTCTTGAGCTCTCATGTGAATACCGGTTATGAAAAAAAACAACTGAGAACGGTCGAGTAAAGCTCAGACAGTATTGCTATATGAACAATAAATCACCGTTATGATCAAACAGACGTGAAAGCTATAAAGACCCGGAGGGTGGGATTCTCAAAAACTTTTGTCACTTCAGACTTTCTTGAAGTTTCCCCACAAACGCTTATGATGGAGTTTGAGGAGAGCATCAGGTAACTTTCAGTTCTTTCCAGTTCACCAGAAGATGAACTATGACACAAACTGCTGACCCTGCCAAGAGCCCATTTTTGCCAGGGGGAGAA
>VXBU01007358.1:655391-668429 GCA_013400315.1 Bombycilla garrulus
AACCGCCGCCCCTCGCTGCTATTTCCCGGTCCTGGGAACGGCCGCCCGGCTCCGCGAGCGCCGCCCCCTCCCCGCGGCCAGGGGCCGGTCGGGCCGGGCACGGCCCCTACCCCGGGCGGGGACCGCCGGCTGCGCGGCGTTACCTTCCCAAGTCACGTCGTACATCTCCGACACCTTCGCCATCTTGGCGGCTGCCTCGTGACGCAGCGTGGTGACGGCCCCGGCCGTCATTGGCGGCAGGGCGGGAGCGGGGCCGGCCCGGGGCCGCCTCACGCCCGCAGCGCCCGCGCAGCACTGCCGGGGCCGCGAGGGGCTCCTTCCGTCCCCTCCGGCACCCTCGCGGCCGGCAGAGAGAGTCGCGCCTCGCTGGAGGGGAGCCCCGAAGGGCCGGAGCGTCAGGCAGCCGGCGCCTGTCCCGCCGGGCCTTTGGGCTCTGTTAGTTCGTGCTCGCGTCGGGAGCGCAGTGTCGGGGACAGGCGTGATCCCCAGTCCGCGGCGCTCCGTTCCTGTCCCGCCCGAGGGAATCGGGTTTAAAACCTCAGAGCCCAAACTGCAGGTGGCACTAAGGGCTGCAGGTTAATTTCCTGTGTTACAGTCCGCATAAACTGTCCAGGACCAGGTCGCATGGTTGTACATCTTGAACACACGCCGGCAGAGGTGTCCCGTGTGGTTTGGGTTCAGCATGAGAACTGCCTGTGTTTTTCCTGCCCCTGGCATCCTGGAGAGGGGCATGAGCCGTCAAGGGGGAACCACCGGTTTCTCTGCATTGTGGTTTGACTCTGGCCCATCGCCAGCACCCGCCAGAGTCGCTCGCTCACCCTCTTCTGCCACAGCTGGGCAGCAGAGAGGGGAAAAAAAACAAAACACACAAAAAAAAAAAAAAAAAAAAAAAAAAAAAAAAAAAAACACCCAAAATTAAATAAAAGAAAAAGTTATATAGGCGNTAGTGGGTTGACTCTTTCTGAACAGAATACAATTGCTCACTATGAAGAGGCAAAGTATTCTTCCTTACAAAACTGGGTTCAAAGAAATGAGTAAATGAAAAAAAAAAAAAAAAAAAAAAAAGAAAATAAAAAAAACCCCCATATATATATAAAGGAACGCTTTATGAGCGAGATAAGAACCGGGAGAAACACTTCACGGGCAAAACAGGCTCAACTTTAAGGTTGCAAAGTGAGTTTATTGCTTACAGAATCAGAGAAGGATAATGAGAAGTAAAATAAGCCCTTACAACGCCCTTTTTGCCCCCAGCCCCTCCCTCCGTCCCACCGACAGTGCAGGGAGACAGGGAGTGTGGGTTTGGTCAGTTCATCACCGAGATTTTCTTCTGGCGGTCCAGGAGAGGAATCCTTCCCGCTGTGAGACCGTGGGGTCCCTCCACGGGAGACAGTTCTCTGTGAACTTCTCCAGCATGGCTCCAAATCTCACAATCAGCAGTCCTACCGAAACTGCTGCACTGTGAATCCCTCCCATGGGCACACAGTCATCCCAAAACTGCTGCGGTGTGGGTCACTCTTCCATGGGGTGCAGTCCTCCAAGGACAGGCTGCTCCAGCCTGGAAGCCGGACTCTCTGTCTCTATTTGGGTCTCCCACGGGATCACAGCTCCTCCAGGAATCCACCCGCTCCGGCATAGGCACCTCCCCCACGGGCTGTGCGTGGATCTCTACATCCCCATGGATCCCCATGGGCTGTGGGTGGATCTCTGCATCCCGCATGGATCCCCACGGGCTGTGGATGGATCTCTGCAGCCCTATGGATGCATGGGCTGCAGGGTCACAGCTGCTTCACCATGGTCTCACCAAGGCCTGCAGAGGAATCTCGGTTCCAGCGCCTAGAGCACCTCCTCCCCTTCCTTCTCCACTGACCTTGGTGTCTCCATGTGGTTTTCCTTCACATGTTCTCACCTCCTCTTTGTCTCTGACTAGGAGAAAAACCTGACTTTGTTTTGATTTCCTTCTTAAATATGTCATCACAGAGCTGTTACCAGCCTCTCTCATTGGCCTGTTTGGCCAGCAGCACATCCATCTTCAGAGCCAGCAGGGATTGACTCTGCTGGACATGGGGGAAGCTTCCAGCAGCTTCCCACAGCAGCCACCTCTGTGGCCCCCCAGCTACCAAAAACCAGGCCATGCAAAACCAATACACTCTTCATGTGCCCCAGACACCGCATAGGCAGTGAACCACCACAGTAATAAATTTCTGACCGTGGATCAGAGAAGCCCTGAGGGGCTCTACAGACAGGAGTGGGGCCAGCTGTGCCCACTTCTGTGTCCTCTTCATGATTTACCTTCTGGCATCACAGCTTCTGCTGTGGAGACTAAATGTTTCTTAGTAAATAAGGCTCTCAATTTCAATACTGTATAGTTAGTAAGAAATAGATGTAGCTCTGCTGAAGATATTGGAAAAAAAAAAAAAAAGGATGGAGTTTCAACTTCATATATACTAAAGAAACTGGGTATTAGAAAATATCACCAGGAACTTAATTGTCTGACATCTAATTCTGACAAGATCTTTAATGTGAAATCCCTCAGACTCCATACTCAAAATTAATCCCCTATCTCCATCAACAAATGAACCTTATTATCAATTGTGCTTTGTGTATTTATGTTCCTCCTCTGACTAGACTAAATAACTAATTCTGAATACTCTCTACAGTGTAATTACATATCACAACTTTGACAGCTAAAAGGCCTCAAATGGAATTCATATGGTGGTCTGGAAAGATGAGGGGGTGCCTGATTTTTCTTCCCTCTAAAGTGGTTTTTGATCGTCTAAGCGAGTATATTGTTTAGACCTTGTATAGCATAGCTGTACTTCCATCTAATTCTTAAATACCAGTGTCTGTATTATCTGAACACTTTACAAAAATATTTATATATTTGTTCTCATGGTATATGAGTAGGGAACTGATATTCTTGTTCTACTTTAAAGAAATGAATACAGAATGATTATGATCCAGATGCAAAAAGAATTTAGCATACACCTGCTCCACACATTATGGGTAACACTGAAATAGCTGAGGTAAAAAGAAAAAATAACTTGGAGAGTTCAGTGCTGCTAGAATGCCTAATGTGGGACAGACGGAACTTTTAGGCACATAAATTCAAAATTTTGATCCTTTTAAAAGCCTTGTCAGCTGTCATCTAATGCTGAAGGAGCTGAAATTTCAGAAATGTGGGTTTGAAGCGTTTAGGAGGGGTTTGGACTTTTGGTTCCCTGGGCATCTACCTCTATGCTTGTGCACCTGCCCACAGCTTTGTCTTGGCAAGAGGCAGGCGATGGTACACCACGGGCACTCAGTCCAGGTACTGTTGTCAGCGATCTCTCTCCTACCTAGATTTAGACAATTCCCCTGTTATGCAGTCCTCCACCTGAACTGTAAGAGGAGACCAGGCCCTGAAGTCATGCACTGTAAGTGTTGCCTGCTGCCTCTCTTGGACATGGTCTCGAACTACTTGCCTAAAATCACATATGCTGTGTCTGCCAAGCTCAAAGCTGACCCTTCCACTGCATACTTCTGCTCTTACTGTGGAGCAGAAAGCCATCCACACTCCCCAAGAGAAGGGAATTGCTGTTACAATATCACATTATGCCAGATGCTGTTGCAGTTGGAAACAGGAATGATTTTGGTATTAAGTTTTTTCTTCTTGGAGACTAACACAGTGGCTTTCAAAGCTGTTTTCTAATGCCAAGGAGCTTCATCACTTAATTCAAAGTTTAAAGTGTTTTGTTAATTAAGCTTAAAATGCTCTAAAAAGGGAATAGTTCTGTAAAATATCTTTACTGTATCTGTCATTTTCTGCACTTCTGTTATTTTCTGCCACTTCTACAGGAACCGAGTAGGAAGGTAGGGATCCCAACTTCACATAATAAGTTGTAAATGCACAGGTTGTTTGAGGGCACCTCAAACTCGCCACCTATTTTTTGTAGGTACCGCAGCTAGTTCTACATTTAACCAAATGAAAATTTAAAAAGGTAATTTTTGTTTGTTTTTTTCCCTCAGTGGGCTATTAAAAAAACCCTTTCTCTTTATTGTGAAACCAATCAGTCATTTCAATAATAATCCAGTCAGAATTGCTGTTCAGACAAGTGATCCTTGCTAAGGAAGAAAAACATTATAGTTTAATTTGCAGTTTACTAGTATAGCAAAGTACGGACGTCTGTGTCCTGTGCTTGAGATATGGGACATATAGAGACATTTGGGCTCATCACCTAATAAATACATCTAGGACCCATTTTAGTTCAGTAATATTGGGGTATTAGTTTAGTAATGTAACCATGTGGCATCCTTCAAGTAAGTAGACATAGGAGAAAAGTAACTCCAGGACAGCCATGATGCAAGGAAGAATGGACGCATGTAGGATCCATATATGTTGTGAATGAATAAAGTGAGAATTTATCCTCTGTGTGAATCAATAATTCATTTGCTTGTTAACATGCAAGATATGGAGGAACTTAATTTTATGTGAGGAGCATTTAAATATATTACTGTCTTGTTTAGTGATGCTAAAGATCAGTCCCAGAAGTTAAATAAGCAAATTAAAAATATAGGGAATTTAAAAAATTTTAATAATACAGTTTAAGGACTTTGTGCTTTAATGTAGATGACTTTGAGTTTGATCCTACTTGGCATTCATTTATTAATATCAGAACTTCAGATGTTTTCTTACATCAAATTTAAAACTTACTGAAGTGAAAAAAAGATTGGTAAAAAATAAATTAAAACATTTGCTTTAAGATAATTACTGTGGTGGGTAATATATACAGATCATTTTAATATATTTTTAGGTTTATCACAGCATCACCGCAGTAAGGAATGGCAAGTAAAATTTTTTCAGTCATCCTTAAAAATTCTAAGGCTTTTTCATATCATTTTGACCAACACTAAATATTGTATATTGAAGCATACATAGCAAAGTGGTATTATTTCAAATTTTTAATCCAGCATTAGTATTTGGAGTCAATTTAAAATTAAATCTCTGTTTCTGACTCCTAAGCTAAAGAACGAGAGCATAGCCAGAGGAATTTTTTTAACCTTAGGCTATAAATCTTCCTGGCTATTGACAATCACAAATGGAGAACATGTCAGAGTCACATCATTCAGTGTGCGATGAGAAAAGGCTAAGAGGAGACAATTTTGGGAAGCTGGGGAAAAGAAATATAAATCAACTTGATTAACAGACAATGTTAGTGATCCTTAAGCAAGTCAAACAACACTTCCTCTGTGGTTTGATACTCTAAACCGTACCCTGAGAGCCTTCTGAGATTGATTCTAAAATGGCAGTGAGGTGAAAAACACTGCAGATCCAAGTTTCTGATTCCACAGAGAAAGGTAGTGTTAGTTCGTGTTACTAGCTAAGTGTAAAGACATCTCTCCGCGTTCTAAAGAATTTTTGTGGTGTCTTAACTGTGCCTGTGGGCATTAAAGATGTGGGTACCAGGAGTGGGGCCAGTCCTGCCGGGAGGTGCCGGAGCGCGGCCGTGGCCCGGAGCGCTCCCGCGGCCGCGCCGGTGCGGGAGGAGCGGTGCGGGAGGAGCAGTACCGGGAGGTGCGGTGCGGGAGGAGCGGGGCGGGAGGAGCAGTACCGGGAGGTGCGGTGCGGGAGGAGCGGGGCGGGAGGAGCAGTACCGGGAGGAGCAGTACCGGGAGGTGCGGTGCAGGAGGAGCGGTGCGGGAGGAGCAGTGCCGGCACGCCGCACGACCCCGCTGCCGCAGCCCCTGCCGAGCTTTCTGCCACCGCCCGGGCCGTGCCCACGCTCCTTAGAGGAGCTCGGCAGACCCGTGCTTGCCAGCGGCAATGCCCCTCTGAGAGAGGGCGGAGCAGAAGAAAGCAATGTCATGCCTGTGTGGCGGCGGGAACGAGCGCTTGTCCCCCGCACAAGAAAAGAGGACGAGCAGCGGTGGGGCCTGAGGAAACCCCGCTGCCGGGTCAGCAGACGTGCCAGCTCTCGAGCAGCCAGCTGGGAAGAGAGACAGAGGAGGGGCTTGGATCTGGGAGTCTGTAGCTCAGCACGTCCCAGTCCCATGGATTTCCTTCAGGGATGGCGGGGAAAGTAGGCTCAGATGTTCCGTCCTGCATTCACCTCTACGGCTCCCAGCCCAGTCACTCATCTCCTCATAGCTGCAGTAGTGTGTCATACACATTTGGGATCTTTTTTGACTGACTTGAAATAAATTGTACTGAAGTTAAGAGAATTACAGTACTCTCTCTGGGCTGAAGTCTGCTCTCGGAAAGTTTCTTTAACGCCCTCCTGACATCCTGACCATTTAAAAATCTTCTCATTTCTGAACTGCATATCTTGTCTCACAAAGAATTCCCCTGTGCTGTCCCCCATCCTTATTTATTAGCTTTGTTCCCTTTCTAGAGTTCTCTCCTTGTGTTCAGTTACATCTCATTATTTTTGTGGTGTTTCTGAGATGATTTTGTCTGGGCAACCACTGAATTTGGAGAGGAAATGATCTCTTTGTAGAGCAGCATGTTTTATTCATGGATAAAGTGATTTGTGTTTTTATCCTTAAAAAGAAAGAGGAATCAATTATTCTACCTGGCAAGGCAAAATGATGGTGACAGTTTGCCATTCTTAGGTAATCTATTCCTGCTTCAGCAGAGGCAGAAATTACTTCCATGCCGTTCCTTCAGCAAGGCATCACCTCATACTGAGGAAAATAACCAGATTCTGTGTATGTGTTTCTCATCTCAGTATTAGAGATGAAAAAATTAAAATACAGGGAGCTCATGTAACTTCTATAAACTCCTAAAGCAAAACAAAGGACTTACTCTCCATTTATGGAGTAAATATCTCCATAATAATCTAACTATTCAAATTGGAAGTCCTTGTTCCTCGTTTCAACCATACTGCTATTTAGTATTCATATATATTTCTTTCACATGCTGGTCACATCGTGCACTGTCAGGTCCTGCTGCAGTTTGCGTAAATTTGTGAGGTGTCAAATTTCTACACTGATTTTTTTTTTTGAGGTATTCCAACCCTTCTCCTGCCTTGACTTCTTAGAAACTTAGTGGCAATATATTCCTCTTTATTTGTTATTTAATCCCTCATTTTCCTTACAAACTGTTTGAGGCTGCTTGGCCAACCTTTATGAACTTACACACTGCCAGCTAGCTGCTGTTTTACCAGTCCAACCAGTTGCTCTCATGCTCAAGTCACAGGTTAGAAAAGTAGAGTCTGTGTCCAAAGAGTGGGGCATGTCTGGAGGAGCTACAGTGAACACAATCATTGCAGTAGTAAAGCACATCAGTATTAATAGCAGCCACCTCAGCTGTGTTTTTATTTTACCAGAACCACGAGCACAACACAATATGAAACAACTCAGCTGGGAATCAAATGAAATTCATTAAAGGGCCAAGAATGTCTTCACTATTTACCGTGATACAAAATCCTGAATTTAAACACTTGCTGGTTCTGTCAATGCTTAATCTACTCTTTGCTGCATTCACTTCTCCAGCTTGGGGCTTCTTTGTGGAGGTTGAAACCAGAAGAGAAGTAGTAAAACATGAACACTACAATAGTAGGCATCCCTCAGCAAGTGCAGACCTCCGAGCCTGCTCCATGAGATGGCCTGGAGAGTTTCTCCACAGGTGCTTTTTGTAGTGTAGCCTAAGTTGGACCCTCTGCTACCAGGAAGTCTCAAATTTGCCCTCTTTGCTTGATCTTGGAAGAAAAATTTCAGAGGGGAGGAAGTTTTCTCATGGGGTTATAATGAAAACAGGATTTTGACTCTTCTGGGGTGTCATTAGCTCTGATTTGGGATAGAAACTTTAGTAAATTGTTTACACATCTCCCCCACCTTGCTACGTTCTTGGCAGTGTAGCTCGCAAATGACAGAAATTACATTTTAGAACCACAAGCTGAACAGAAAATGCCTCATAATAGTCAGAACTGTGATTCTAATTACCGTGACATTGTTATACACTAGAACTGTTATATAAGATTTAAAAAGAATATACAATACATCATTACAATCTGCATGAGTGAGTGTTAATGGACTGCAGCTCCAGAAAAAAAGTTAATCAGAACAAGGCTTCGATTTTGCCTGCAAATAAAATTACTCCATCTATGGAAACTGTTCCTGTTAAAAGTCAACAGCAGAAGGGTTCCACTCACTTTGCTTTAAATCCATACAGTCTAGATGTTGGTATACAAGCTATTTATCTCAGGTTCCGTTCATACTCAGTGGAGCAAATGATGCATTTATAGGGTACATCTCATCCTATAGAAGGTGTCCAAGGCCTAAGCTGAATCACAATCAAACACAACTCTTTCTTTCCATTAACTGTCAAGGGAATTGAGAAGACTAACTCATCTGCAGATGTCTTCATTGACAATGTCTGTGTTTAGTTAGATGAACTGTCTCTAGAGGGGTAGAGATAGGTCATCTGACTCTATCCTTAAGCTTTGCCACAGCCACTGAAAATGAGACAGAAGAAACCACTTTTAGGAAATCACTCTCAGGGAACAGGCTATTAAAGTTCTCGATACAAGGCTCCTGAGCATCTTCTTTCTTCACCCTGGTGATGTTCTTCTTTTCTCAAGCTACTACAAAGAAGTGACATTTACCAGTTTTATTAATTGGTGAGTTAAAGAAATTATCATGCCCCTTAATTTATGTGTATCCTCTGCAGTCACCAGACCTGTAAAAGAGTGTCCTTGAAGAAAGTTTTTCACTGGCATGAAGAGCCACCATGCTTATCTTCAGGAACCTTAGAAACACATATGTCCTGAACAAGATGATCAGCTTAAAAGAAAGCTATGGAGCCCTGACTAGTGAAAGAGATCTTTTGTATCAGTAATAACCATGTTCCATTTGCAGTAAAATTGTAACCCACCAAGTTAAAAAAAGACAGTGAAGCTAATTAAGCTGTGTAAGAGACTGTTTGGGCAAATTATGGAGTATTTGTGACTGAAGGTTATTAAGAACAGACAGAATAGGAATGATTGCATCAGAGGATGGATTTCATGTTTCTATGGCTACCTATATTACTTGGTTGAAAAGACAATAACTTACCTTCTAATATGACAACAGTTGCTTTGCCTTTCACTGTTCACCTCCGCATTACCCATCTTTCTAGTCTTGATAAAACCATTAAATGCAAACTGTAGCTTTATAAAAAAACCATGAAATACAAACTGTAGCTTTATAACACTCAAGACAGGGTACAAGAGAAAATGAGAAGAAACTATATGTAGTCAGTTGAAAACAAAACACTGAATGAACTATTTTTATTTCACACTGACAGCTCATGGAGGTTTGTGGGGTGAGTTGCCTGCTGCTCAATATGAATATGTCAGTGCTGCTGCACATGGCTGGAGGATGAATGACCTTAGCTTCATTCCGTGGGCTATGACTTCCTCTTCTTCTCACACAGCTGTTCATGGGAGAAATGATGGGAAGGAAAAGTAGACAGCAAAGGGAAAAGATTGCAGCGGGCATCATTTCTGGGGGGACCATGCTTATGCCACGTGTAAGATTAGGCAGCAAGGCTGGTATGGAGAGTTACCTGTATTGTCCAGCTGTCATCCTGAGAACACATTGTATCCTCAGTTGTGCTGGTACAACTGTTCATACAGACAGGTGAAAATTAACCCTAAAACAGGTTTAAAAATGGAGGATAATTTGCTCCAGCTCAGAGATGGTGCTCCAATCTCTCAGTTAAGTTGAAGAAGCAATACACTGTGGCCATGGATAGAAGAAAATGGCTAAGGATTTCCATACACATGGAGTGATGAATCCCTGCTGTAGTGGAACTGCAGCTGGATAGTGTGACTATTCTCTTGAACTTTGATTTTATACACACTTCAGTTCTGGAATTATTCTGCATTTTGTTGAACCTTGTTTGTACATTATTTTAGCATTTAAAAGAAAGCATTTTTGGCACAACTGACTGTGGGCTTGTTTAGCTTTCTTTATCACATATTTTGCCAGTTTAATAAAACTCAGTGTTTGTTGAACAGTTTATTGCTGTAAATGCAATTGCAATGAAACAGAAAGCCTCAAGGCATTACTGAAATATTGCAAACCACCAAGCAATATGTACAAGCCTTAGAAATAGTGTTCCATGATCTCAAAATTGGAGGCAGAAAAAGCTCCAATTAAATCAATATTTAATTCAGCAGAAAAATCAATATTTTATATGCTACCAGATTTAGAATTTTTTCAGGGATAACATCTGTCCTACAGATCAGCATCTTCTTCAGTGCAGTATTGCAGCAGTAGGAGCACTACCAGTTTGCAGAATAGCACAAGTTAGCAGGTGACTTCTTGAAAGGATAACTATGTGTGGCATGAATGTGAGCACATACATACTCAAAGTGCCATATGGGCTATATTTATTTGGTGTATATATGCAAAGGAGGAAGAAATATATGTGTTACATTTCATATAATAAAACAGGTGGTGTTGCTTTTTGTAAAACACTTTTGGTCCTTCTCATGCTTTTCTGTGAAGGCAGAAAAAATAAGCAGGAAAAAAATGTGAAGAATTTCAATAACAAAAGGTGCTATAAAAATGCTATTGATCATAAAGTGGTCCAAAAAAATTGTAATTATTTTACACTAAAGTTCCAGTGTGACTTTCCTAATTTCCCTAGTCTCTTGAACTTGGACCTCTACTGCCTTTGGGAGTCCTTTCCAGATTTTCAGATCAGCTAATGAGTTCATCAGTATTCAGATATTATTCTGATAGTAAACAAAATTACCTCCAGTTTCTCATATGTTGTAAATAGGTAAAGCAGATCATCATCATCATCTGTATAGTATTTATAATATTGGCATTTGAGTGACTCTGGAAACCATGCCTTCCTGCCTCCAGCTTTCCTAGGGAATTATCCACCACCATTCTGCAACTGTTACGAGATGTAATAGTGTGCACTGGGTGGATGCACTTTGTGAATATTTGGCTTCTTAAGTCCTGGCAGTAGAAGCTAGATGGAATTCCTCAAAATAACAGGAGGCACCTGCACCCTATTGAGAATGTTATTAGTGGGAGAAAATAAAGATCTCAGCTTGTCCAAGGCTCTGTGTGTCTTATCTGCCCCAAACACAGATGTTGCATATCATGCCAATGCCTCCCAGGGCTCTGATGCTCGTAATCTTTCTCTATGGTCTTCAGGGCTCTTAAGGAACCTCTTATACCTCATTTACACACTGACTTCTTCGGTAAAATGACAAATAATAACTACCTTTGTGCCTTCTATTGCCTTACTGCTGTTTGTAAGCCCCATTCTCTAGAAGCCAGACTGTAGTATTTACCACACAGAGGTTGAAAACTTTTAAACAAGCATCACAAATCTGTACTAAAACAGACTAAAAAGGGATTTTCAAGAACACATGATAGTCCTGATTGGCTTTTAGACTGTGATAATTTATTGGCATAAGTTCTCTAATTTCTGTGCTTTGATAACAGAGTGATGGGTGGACTTTTCAGGTTGACTAAGGGATAGGAGATCACATTGGACAATGGATTTTCCAAATGTCTCCCATTTTGTCACTGCACTGCAGATCTTCTGGCCTGAACATCTTGGAAAATTCACCAAAGTCATCCAGCTCTCTGATCCTGTGTCTGCCTAACAAACATTTGGTCCACATTCTAAGAAATTATTCTGACGGATCTGTGGTGGTTGCTTCATGCCACATGACTAGTTTCTTTTGTTGTTGGGTGGTTTTTTTTTTGGTTTTTCTTTTCTTTTATTTACAGCATTTCTGTGAATGATTTCTTTAAGTTTATACAATCATTTCACATCTGTTGTAACAGGAGCATTGTCATGGCGATCCTAAAGAGATGAATGGGTTGGGGACATTTTGTGGTACCATAGGGATCCTTTTGCCTGCTGGCCTACTCTTCTGAGGCTTGAAACTTACACTTACTCCTCTTTCAGTTCTGTCCTTCTGCCATCTGCCATTGCACATCTGTTCATCTTTAAAAAAGGACTCCTCTGTAGGGCAGACCTGCCTTTTCTTAGCCTGGATTTGAAGTTTCACTTCTTCCTCTTCTCCCAGCTTTCTGAGTATCACTGTGTCTTTTGTTCTTTCTGATGATTTAAATATCCTGATGATTTCTACTCAAGATGTGACTGTTGACCATGCCCACAATATTTCTTCTTTATTTCTTGATACAGAACCTCCTTTTTATTCAACCTTTCTTTTCATTTGGTCATGTGATGGCTTACTGTTACCAGTCACAGATCAGTCTTTTGGGTTTTCTCATCAGCTGATATCTGCAAACCTGACTTTTTCCTCTCCTCTTCCACTGTATGCCTCTCTTGACTTCATTATGGTCTCCAGTCATATTTCTGGATATTCTCTTCCTTGGGGCTTATCAGATGACTGGATATGGCACAAACTTCTGTTGAATGCTCAGTGGTTACATTCAACCCACAAATCTATTGTGCAGATAATCCTTTTTCTCTGCAATTTTTCTAAATCTCTTCCACTTCTCTAGCAGCTGCTGTCTTTTCTTCTCTGCCTTACCAGTAAAAAAAAAACCCACAGCAACCACAAAAACCAGACCCACTGCAACCTTTCCCTATTTCCATTGTCTGTCTGGTGTTATCCTTAATTAAAGGACTCAAGTATTGACAATTTTGAAGTTTCATTGCTTCAAAATAAATGTTTCGCTATGTAAATAAAATATTTGACAAAAAATCTAAAAATTTCAGACCTTTCCTTCCCCAAAAACATTAACAGCAATAACAGTACTGGTTGAGGATGAAATCAGACCACTGCTAACCTGAATTTCATGCCTGTTTAATGATGAGACCCTGTTATTAAAAGGACAAGATATTAAGTTATCTAGGTCCAGTGGAGTTTCCAACAGAGAGTATTAAATCCTGAGGGCAGTTAGTAAATCCCCTATGCCCCTATGGAGGTGATCCTATAAACATCCTAAATGTGACCTGATTAGCTTCTTCATTGCTTACCATGTTTGTACAGCCAGAAATCAAATCTGCCTTCTTTATGCTTCCCACTATGATATATATATATTTATAACTAGACTTTTGACTCTTACAATTATATA
>VXBU01007358.1:668455-699071 GCA_013400315.1 Bombycilla garrulus
AGCCCCACTTTATAACAGCCAAGTTTTAATAATAGTAAATTGTATGAGGTGCTGATATAATGCATTTTAGTATATACTTCTTTGGAAGCTACTTTTAAAAGGATGTATATTATTACTCTTTCTGTAGAGGCTGGTAAGCATTTGGAAGTTTTTCCTACATTTTGTAAAAAGCTACTTTCTATGCTGAAATGTATCTGCAAGCACTTCTTTGGTCTTTTTTCACATCTCTCTAGGTTTTGGTAAAGGCCAGTAGCATACTGTTAGAGTGAATATTATGCCTTTCCAAAACCAGATAAGCCTACATCCAACTTCCCTGGAAATTCAAGGGCATAGTCTAACCAGATATTTTCACACAGCCACTACTTTTTTTGTGTCCTAAGTAATAAAAAATTAATTACATTAATATCATTTTGAGAAGATCAAGCAAATACATGACCAAGACCTAACTATGTTTTAATGGAATTGTGCTGCAAGTATGAGCTTGAAATACATTATTTTTCCTTTAAAGTCAAGGGTTAATTCTATTATCTATTTTATCTATTTTTAATTGAGCATTTCCTCGCTTTTTTTTTTTTTTTTGTGTTACTCATTTGTGATTTCGTGGAACCTGTATTTTTGGAAAAGGCAGCAGTGAATATAAAAATGCATAATGTGCCCTTGAAGGTCAGTAAATAGAACACTGCTGTAGGATCTGTAAAAATTAACACCTTTGAAGGCCACAAAAAAGAAAAATATAGGGTAATTTTTAAAAGTTTTGCTTCAGTCATTTCTAGGTCCTAAATTTTGATCTCTTCAGATGATTTTGAGTAGCTGTGCATCTAGACCTATCAGAGAATCCAAAAACTTCTCTAAAATAATCAACTGCCTTTTGTCTAGCAGTAATTTTTCTAAAAAAGACCAAAGAATAAGGGAAGTTATAATCTCAAGATGCACTCCAGACCTCCCTCAAACTCAGCTTGACATCAGCAGCCCTTTCTTGCAGGAACTTGCTTGTCTTAGAGCTTCTGAAAGCATGTTGCAGATGGAAGCTTTGACTAGGAAGGGAACTTATGTGCTGAAATGGCTTTCTGTGGAAACCCAAAGAAACTGTGCATGTGTCTTAAAGCTATTTCTGCAGACAAGAGGGAAAAAATGTGAATATATACATTTTTACATCCCCCTTCTCATGTAAGAAATCATGGTGACATTTACATTGATAACATCTCTTGAAGAACTAGCATCATAGAAATGGAAGTGAGAACTAATGGCCAGGTCACCTCTAACTCTAATAACAACCATCTGGATGTTATGAGATAAGTATCCATGATACTCCTACAGTGGAGCTGCCTCTAGTGGCTGAATCTCAGGGCCAAGATGCCTGAGTGTGAGAGCTTTCTGGTGAAAGACCCCTTGTACTGAGAATTAAGAGGGTTATTAAAACTTAATGTACTTTTCTAGTAATACAAAAAAGCCCATGGCTGTGGGTGATGCTATTCAGACTGTCTTATGCTGTATCCTGAAATTCTAGTGAGTGAAAGAACCGGGTCAGGTTCTCATTCACCCTGGGTCAGGTCTCAGAGGCTGTGGTCTGCTGGGGTCGGACATGGTGGCCACATCCAAAGAGCAATGGTCTCTGGCCTATGCCTCTTCCTGAATTACATTGAGGAATTACTTGGGAGATTGCTAGCTAGCCTTGGCACGGCCACCACGGAGACACTCCTGGCAATTTAACAGTGGAGGCAGTTAATTTCCTGGGAAATATTTGATTTACTAACCTGGATGTAGTCACTGAATATTCTTTAGAAGAGTGAATGAGACTACCAGCAAATACGAATTGAGGGATTTGGCAGAGATTAAATAAATGGAACTCAGATACTGACCTATGAATGGCAGAGGGTTTATGGCATCCTTACTTTTAGATTATATAATGGATTTTCATTGCATTGTCTTTTTGAGTTTTCATTTTTTTTTCTGCCTGCATGAGCCTATTATAAATTTAAAGGAAAATTTTTCACTTTCAATACATGTTTTTCACTACATGAGTTATTCTACAAGTTTTATTTCCAGGCTATGCTCATACTCAAGAGGAAGAAAAGTAGAAAAATGTGTCCTCAAATGTTTAGGGGAGTGAATTGTCTATGCTTGCACTCTGAGTTCTCCTAGACATATCAAGGAAAGCTTTGATTGCAAAAGACAAGCAGAATCTGGACCAGTGCACGTATAACAAATTATTTAGTCATAAGCACTTTTCTTGTCAAATAGATGGCAGTGAAAAAGAATAGTTGTTACGGTCTTTCCCTCAACTGCATAGTAGTTCTACAGTGAGCACCAGAGATGCATTAGTAGAGCACTCAAAAGTTTCAGCCACAATATTCTTTTCAAAGGTATCACTACTTGAAACCCCAAGAACATTAAGTGGAAAGGAACAAGAACTTATTCGCCTACATTAACTACAAGCTATTTCTGAGCTGAAAATGTGAAAATTTTGACAAAAAAATAGCTACTGTGAATCTTACCATGTATTAAGTGTTGTCACCGATCACTTCTGAGACAAGTAATTCAGGTTATTGCTCAAAATATATTTTACTTCTTAAAATCAGAGTGATATAGAAAGTCCTAATTAAAGGAAATTTTATCATTAGATTCAGCATCATCTTTCATTTTACTCAGTATTTACCTAGGTTTACATTTACTGGCAGTTTAGGTAAAATGTTTTGTGATCTCATGACAAACTGGTAAGTAAGATCTCACAAAGTAGTTGATATTCACCAGTGTATTGAAGAGATCCAAAGGTAATGTATGGGATTTGTTTGGTCCTTCAATTACTGGACTCAATCCTACTCAATCTAATTTAATTTGTATATCTATAAATTGCTAGAGTTTGCAACACCCTGCAGTATATTTTTCCTGTAAATCAGAAGCAAAAGTCAATATGCTAATACTGCCCAAGTGTTATATTAAGTCATGTGGGTCTATACAGTGTGAACATTTTATGTCTCAGACAATTTGCATTCCATACTTTTGTTATGAAGAGAGAACATGGTCTATTACCAATACAAATAGTTTCCTAGGTGAGCCTATGGGTCACCCTGTGTTCTGCTGTGATTCTTATGCAGCGAGCACAGTCTATGTACTAATAAAATGATGAAAAGTTATACTCAGGAGTTTGCAAGAAGTTCAAGTGAAGTGGTCAAACCTATATTAAAGGTGGGCAATGTTTAGATAGAATGTGTGTTTTAATGTCTTGATTTCTCCTGCTACTAAGCAAGACAATTAACATTTTCATAACTGTAAAAATGAAGGAATTGCTGAGTTCCTTGGAAATTACAGCTTAGGGTACTAGAGGTGGTTTTTAACTCTTGGTTTGTAATTTGTGTGGATTTCCTACTTGTAGTTTTACATATAGTTAATGTTATGAGTTCTTAGCAAACATAAATTTAGCAAACATAATGAAATTTATAATGAAATTTATAATCCAGGTCAAACCTAATATTCGTAGATATTCTACAAGTGCCTCCTTACTGTTCTCATTTTCCATCTTTATTCAATAACACAAATGCCTTTTGCTTCTGCAGGAAAGGATCTGCCCCAGATCCTGATGTTTCATGGATGCCAAAAGAATTTGTACCTCAATGTCTGTAATAATTCTAAGCAAAGTTCTTAGGATTTGTGCCATACATACTTTCATTTTACTTTCCTCTCTTCAGACTATCAAAATGTCCTCATTTTTTTCCTTCCCTAGTTGAGAGGCATCACATTTTACTTTTCTGTAGGTGAAAAAATATTGTGTTGAAGTAATTTTAAATGGATAAAAAGAGCTCTTTTGTTCTGAACCTCTTTAGTCACAGCTATGTGAGAGCTTGGCCGAAGTTTGAAACTGAGATGCCACTGCTAAATTGACTAGATGGCTATAATGGTTACATTTGACTGAAAAAACACTTCTGAAAATACTCAGTGTACATCTGTCAAGAAGCAGCTCCTCACTCATGATCTCACATAGAAAATAGGAAGGATACATTATTTATCTGCTGAGTTTGATAAAGACAAGTGAGTTTGAAAAAGTGATTGTATAAAGAAGACTGCAAGTGCCTTGTTGCTATGTTCAGAACAAAGTTCTTCCCAAAACTGTTGCCTTATCCTAAGAGGGTGAGGGGAAACTCCTGTATGAGCTAAGTGCAGTTAGTCAGTTGTTAGACTACTCAGCGTGCATTTAAAAGGTCAGTATGTAGAAGAAGCAGTCTAGTTAGAGTATTGCCTTGGCCTCATTCTGCCTGTGCACTCTGGGAAAGCAATATACACAGGACACAGGGAAGCAAACATCCCACAAAATCTACACTGCAGAGGGTTGGGAATGGGCATGCCTTGTTTGCAGGTGCAGTTGCTCCATATTTGCAATGCACTTTTGTAATATTTCACTTGTAGGGAACCAATTTACTTGATTTTGTGTGTGTGTATGACATTTTTTCTTCTCATTTTGAACTCTACAACCACTAATTTACCACAGAAATGCAGCATCACAATTACTCTGTGCATTTAATAGTTCCAGTTCCCAAAATTAAATAACCAGTGATGCAACCAGTAGGTCCCAGCCAAAGAAGACACTGTCACAATACAATTGTGACAATACAGTTGGAAGACTTTACCAAGAGCTTTGAAAATCTTGAAGAGCTGTACCAATCTATTTTATAATGAAGAGTTTGTAAAAAATCTTTGACCGATGAAAAGCAAAGGTTTCATGTTATGTTCACTGTTATTTTATGTTATTTTCATTGAAAATTACTATGAACTTGTGGCTGGCATGTGCTTAGCTGAACACAGCAGCCTATCAAAGGAAAAAAGACCACTGTAGTCAGAGCAACATTCACCATCTTCTAGATGGAGGCAAAGCTCAGTCGCTGGGAAACCACAAAGGTAAATCCTCCATGCGTTCCACAGCTGTTGTTCTGCAGGAAATGAGTACATCTTGTGGGTCCTATGAATTAAAAAGATAAACTTGGACAACCACAAAAAAGCATTAATAATGAAAGGCAGCCTGACTCCTGTTTCGTTTTCCCTTTTGAAGGTACACAGCTGACTGTCTGCGTCAGTGTTATGTAACCACAAATTGCCTTCTCATCTTCTGCGAGCTGCATTGCTGTCAAACGATAGTGATGACCCAGCCACACTGTCTAAAGATGTCAGGGGAAGAGACAAACCAGACTACTACAAATGACACAGTGAATACTCCTTTCCTGTTACAAATTCCACATTAAATCTAAGTAATTATTTGTCTACAGTGATACTTAGTCCACAGGACAATACGTTTACAGGCATTTAGGAACAGCAGTTTACAATAATGCTTGCATATGGGTTTGATATCTTATGTTGTTAAAACAAATCAGCAAGTCTAGACTGTAATTTGCTGAAGCAATTTATGGTTATTTCATGGTTTTTTTTCTCTAAGTAGAGGTGAATACATTTGACTGTAGGAAGGATGGTAGTGCACATTCTTTTGATTTTAACTGTAAGACTGATATGAAACAGAATTATTAACATCCTGATTTTCATACATCAAAAACTGATCTAAACTATTAGTGCTTTATTCCGCTATGATATTCAAATATTTTGGGAATTGATTAATAATGAAAAAACACTACTGCAGCCATTTCTTCACAAATTACTAAACTGAGACTGTCAATACAATAAGTCAGTAGCACAGCAAGAAGCAAGGACCCATGTGGGAAAACTTCAGCTGCCTTAAATTGTTACTGAAGTCATCAAAGTGTAAGAGCTGCCAGTAGTGGACGGTTCCCCTTAGCTTTTCACTCCTGGGCTCCTGCTCCACTAGCAAGGCAAAACAAATGTGGTTTTGTTTCTGTTTTTGGTTTTTTTTTTTATTTCTGGAAACATTGCAACATTACTTTATGCCAGACTTGACAGTACTTTTCTTCTAGGTGAGCAAGTACTTGCAGGTAATTGTCTCACACTGTTTTCCCACATTATCACAAATCTCACACAGCTTCAAAATCTGGGCAACACAAGAAGACACTGTGCTCATTCTGCTTTGATGTGATTGCATTTCTAAAAAATGTAACATAATATACAGATAAATTAAAAAAAAAAAATCAAACCAAACCAAAACCCACAGAAAACAAAAAACAAAACCACCCAAAAAATCACCCCAAATCCCCAGGCTTTTGAGAGCTAAGAAATACTTTCCCAGTGAGAGTTTGATTTCCTTGAGCCTTTGAGCCAGAGAAATGAGTCCCCAGTCCCACATGGTTGGTGCCAAGCTCTCTGCTCTGCTACACCCAAATACCAAGTTTCCAGACAAAACTGTTCCCAGATAAAAGGCTCAGAGGGGCTCTGGGATTTGCAGTGAACCTTACAGAGCTGTCTCCCACCTGTCTGTCCACAGTTGGCCGTCTTCCAAAAAGAGAGCCTCCTCAAACACTGCGGACTACAGCTTCAGAGCTCTCACCAGCAGATGAGCACACTTAGCACTGACAGAACAGAAAATGGATTTATATGGACTAGTCATTAGATGACTATTAAACAGAGTAAAACTTAGGTCATATCTTTGTTGTAAAGTTTTGTAAAAAAAAACCCAGGAATTCAGCCAACAGAGACTTTTTCCTTTGCATGGACTGCTATGCTTTCCAAAGCTAATCAGTTATTATGCTGAAATTCTTCATGGACATGATGGAGTCCTGTACTTTTTTTTTTTTTCTTCATTTTTTAAAATGCTTCTATAGATAGAAATTAGATTCTAGCAGCATAATTTTTAGATAATTCTTTTGGTTTACTGCAGTTGTCATACTGACAGACTTTGAAAAAACAAATACATTTATTGTTCCTAGAAGTCATCAGATTATGAATTCACAAGAAAGTATGCCTTTTTGTTAAGAAGGTAGAATGTCCATCAACTTATATTAGTACAAGTGGCATAACTCCACTGGAAGAAGTGATTTGCTACACTCCCCTGTTTTCATTAAAAGTAGAGGTATATTATGAAAGAAATAACTGTATAATACTCATTGCTTGTTGACCTTAACCAATACCCAAGATGCTAGATGTCCCTCTCACCTTTTCCAGTGGCTGCTCATTTCTGTGCTCCAGACAAGCATAAATATATGATTTTGTGGTAGAAGATGAAAGAGTTGCTGTTTTACAGAGCACTACATGAGGATCTCACCGTGTTGTGCAGAGCATAACTAATTGAGCCTTTAAACTTTCCAGGACTTGGGAGAAAGAAGTTGGACTGGACTACTGTGCCAAACAGACTGCAGTTTGTAACAAGCCACCTCATTCAAATTATTTCTCTTCCGACATTATTGCACTTTGGGCTGTGTTTGGTTTTATTTTGTGTTGCCCATATGGAGTGCAGTTTCTCTGTAACTTAATCCTTAAAACATCAGTTCTAAGAAGGGATCCTCTCTTGTGTAAGAGATGTGCATGTTTATCAAGGTTATCAAGAAGCAGACTTGAGATTCTACAGGTTGACATTTAGGATTCACTAAATGGGTAAAAAAGCTTGCTAGGATGATCTAAATAGGCTGTAGAAAGAGGCATGAAACTAAGGGGTTGTACTGGGGCAACCTACAAATATTAACTGAAAATCTAACCCCTAATTGTTCAGAGAGATGTGTCAGGTTATTAAATTGACATTCATAAGTGAAAAATTTTCTGGGGCTCACCCTGGTGTTTGTAGGAGGCCTCTGCCCATGTAAGATGTTTTAGAAATTTCCATGCGCCATTCCAGGATGTGTGTCATGGCCTCTTCTGAGAAGAATGAAGTCACTTGGCCTTTGGCCTCATGACTTCCAGCACACTCCAGGAAAGGAGTTTCTCACCAGGAGCCATAGCCTTCAATGTCTTCTTTTTCAGTTGTCCGGCTGTATTAACCCTTCCTAAGCGCAGATACTGCCATGCTCCCTGGGTTGCCTGTGCTAGCGAAATCTTTGGAAAGCTTATTGCAGTATCAGTGAGAGTATCTGTTGTAACAGGGAACCCCAACAGGAGTAACTTCAGTCTCTCCACTAAATGGCTCGAGCACAGAATCTGATTTACTCATTTTCCTTTCAACGTCTTTTCTCTAACACACAAAGTTTTAAAGTGGTATAAAAATCAACTAAATAAAAAGTCCCTGCAGTCAAATCAGATGTAATCCTCTCATAGTCCTTTTCTCCTATGACTTCTGTCAACAGTTTGCTCTTTAGTGGGGGATGACAGTGTTGGAATGTGACTGTGACACCACAACCACTGACAGTCTGATTGGACTGAAGCCGTTACTGTCACGGACGGGGTAGATCTGGATTCAGCAGGGCTATGCATTTAACCCCCTTGAGCCCTGTGCCAGATGGGAAAGTAAAATGAGTCTTTCAGATCACACTAGTGTCCTCCCAGAAAGCACTCACATTTCTGTGCATTTGACAATCACTGTATCTGGCAAGAAAAAATGTATTTAAGCAAATATTTAAGCAAATAGACCCTTGACTCTTACCACTATATTATTATTATATTATCATACCATCATTATTATATTAGATTTATGAATGTGTTCAGACAAATATTCTACCCTGTATTTTTTTCCATAATTTTTCCATAAACTTTTCTGACAGTATCTCTCATGACCTCCTGTCCAAAGGTTTTTCCAAATTCTTAACATCAAGAAAGTATGACAGGTCCCAGGTGTCATCTTTTGCGATTTTCTCTGCCAAACAATGTAGAAGATGAAAGAGAATTTATTTTCTAAGAATTTGAAATATAGCTGATAAAAAACCAGAAATACTGATTAAGGAGCATCCCAGTGTAACACAGGACTTCTTATTTCACTTTTGCTTATTAGTGTGCAAAATTACCTCTGTAAAACAGTGCATTTGCATTTAGCTTTACATTCTGCTTTAAGTCGCACAAATGTAAATATAGAGCAATTATATCGAATTGAATTTCCTCCTGATTTTCATGAGTGTGAGAATATGATTGGCCTGTCCTTTTAATCAGTTCTTACCTTTCACCTGGAAGTTCAGCCATTCTTCCAGATGAAATGACATTTGACAAATGACAGGAAAGCAGTGTCTGAAAGCCAGCATATAATGTACCTCTTACAATACCCATAGCAATCAGTCAAGACTAAGGGATTATGGCAACTGTAGATTTACTTCTCCTTAAAACCCATGTAAAGCTTTTACCAGGGAAGAAAAAGGTGAAAAAAGTCTACATTTTTCTCACTAGGCCTAACTGAGAAAACAATTAATTGCAAGAAGATGTTTTAAAGCACTTTTCTGAGTGTATGCTAATTTCATGTGCTGCTGTTGTTCATCCCTGTCCTGAATTTTAGGGATTTTTCTGGCCATGGATCTTGGCTGAGAACAGCCTCTCTCTCTTCTCACAAACCGCATCATAAGACCATCAACTGCAGCACAATTATATTAGACACTTGTCTTCTTAAAACACTTTTTTTTCAAAGTAAATATAACCAGCAATCATAAAGCAACAACCCCCATTTGCAGCTATAATTGAACATTGTATCCTGGAACCAAGTATTTGGTGAGAAAGGACCAGACCTTCCTGTGCACTGCGGCTGCATTAGGCTGTACTGAGCTATAAACCAGCCTGCCCCCTCCAAAGCCCCCTCCTCAAGCCATATTGGAAACTGGTCAGTGAGTTATTCTGAACCTACTGCTGTGACAGTCACTAGAATATTGCTGGAGAAAAGAACATCTAGCAGAAGAGCTGGAACCCATGATATAAGACATCTTCATTCCTCCTCTATGAATATGCTTTTTCATCTGCTCTTAGATTTGATATGAACTGCCTGGTAAGTCGATGGTTGGTATTTCCACTAAGTGTAGCATCTCCTTGAACCCATGAGTTTCACTAGGAAACCTTCACTCAACCCACTGCAGCCCACTAGAGCCATGATGAGCTGCTCAGCTCCATGGGCAGCTCCTACATGCCCATCTTAGGGTCTGGCTCCACAAAGGGTGATTCCAGAGCTTGCTTTGCCTAATCTTCGTTCCTCACCTCAGTTTCTGCCTTATGGAGCCTTTGGATGAGCTCAAGTACATTAAGATGTACTGCACAATCTTCCTGATGCATGGTATGCACACAGCAAAGGGACAACAGGGGAAGGAAAAGGGTAAATTGCTGTACCATAAAAACTATCAACAGATCAACTCTGGCATTTGTATTTCATTCTGTGGTGGTAAAACAAGATATGATTTGGATTCTTTGGCAGGTCCTGTACATCTGACTAGAGAAAGGCAGCCACTGGGCCTCTTGGAGGGAGTTCTGTGTTATTCTGGTACTCACCAAAGTAACTTTGGGTTCAAGAAGGGTGACCAGCCAGCTGCCTTCTGGTTGGCACCAGAAGAGCAATGAGGGGGAGAGGGACAACAGACTGAATGCAGACTACACACAACACATACGAAAGATGAAGCAGGAGGATGAGAGAGAGCTGTGTGACTGCCTGCTCTCTGGAGGACTTCAAATACTGCTATGATCACCATCAGATTTTTGGTTCATGTTTCCATGACCTTAAGCTAACAAGCAATTTTTAATTTACATAATACAAGATTTGCTGAGTATTCAGCAGGACTCCCCCTGCAGCTCTTCAGCAGTCTTTTGCTGGTGAGTTTGGCTAATCAGCTCTGCACTGGGGGAGCTACTCTATACCCAGATGCCAAATAGAAATAAACTCTTCCATGGAGATTGATTTTGCTCCAATTCATGTAGGAATAACACAGAAACATAACAAACACCCTTCAATGAAGCCTCCTGACTCTGCCTTGGAAGTAACTCCTGCTCAGTAGCAAAAGCTACATTAGAGTCAATTCCCTCATTTGCTTCCACTTCTGCTGAGAGGCTGTTCCAGAACTTCACATGGTTAATGATAAATGTCTTCCTTCAGATATGTAACAAACAAGCTAGGCTAACACAATGTTCATGTTTTGATCAATGTGGTAAGTTTCTGAAAAGGCAGGAAGAAGCTGATTTTAGTACATGACTGAAGAAATAATCCTACCTAGGATATAATTTCTGAAATAGGAATTAAAGAAATAAACATAATCTGATACCAGAACCAAGAGAAAAGGAGTATTCAACAATGCCAAAATTATAAAAAGAGGAGCAAGATATTTTGGGGAAAGACAGTCCTTGATGTGAGTACTTTAGTTTAATTGGTAAACAGAAAAGAGTGCCTCTGATCTGGTTGACTCTTCCGCCAATCCATTAGATGTTTCTGCAGTACAGTTTGTTCCTTTGATTTGGTATTGCCACTTGTATGTCTTGTGAAATCCCATTTGAACGCCAGGGCAGTTGAGATTTTGGCACACACTGTTGACAACTGTTTTGAAATTACAAATATGATGTATGCTATATCTGGTGAAGCTGGAGTGGAAAAATACGGTGGAAAAGCACAATTCCTGTTTTAGAACTGCTGGGAAGGGTTTACAATATCTAAATCCTTTATTCAGTAAAGCAACTCTTAATGACCTACCCACAGAGATAGTCTTTTATAATCAGAACCAAAGATTCATTTGAATATTTCTGCAAAGCTGATTTGTTTATTGTAACTAGGAAAACTGACACAGAACATGAAAGATGAGAGATGCTTAAATGAGTAAGTTATATCAGTGAATCAATAAATTATCTAAAAATATTTTTTTATTAATTTTCATGACATTTCTTTGACTATGCTAAGCAAGGCATCATGTGTACTCAAGTGTAATGAAGTCTCATACCTATGGCTCAGCGGCATAAGTAGCAGCTGGCCTCCTGGAAGCTGCAATGAATAATCAAGGGATTTGCTAGTTCCAGTCTAATGTTTTAGATGCTACCAAGTGACTTCTTTCAAGAGAAGTGGAGTTGACTAAGCAGCTTCAATATTTTCTCAGTTTTCTTTTCCTAACAGTAGCTTTCACTTTATGTAAAATCACTTTGTGGCTGATATTAAAATCCTTTGAATATGTAATTTTTCCAAAACTAAGGTCAAGTTGTTTTGTTATTTCCTTAATACAGATGGATTAGACTGAGTGTAGAGCTCAATGAAGACCAGCTCATGGTGGAGCTTGCTTGGGGAAAATGAGCGTATCAACAGCAACACTAATATTTTATTTCAGAGGGAGAAAGTCTTTCTATCAAGGTTGCACATTTCTGTGTACCGCACTGATTTGGGTAGGATTTTACCCCATAATCTGAACACTTACATTTTGTACTACTGTGTGCTACAGGACCTTCAACATGAGTTGTAGTGCTCTCAGGCTGTCCTAGGTTCTACTGAATTTTTTAAAATATGAGTGGAAGCTTATTTTGATGATCACTTTTTCTTAGTTGGCTGATTCTGTCAAGGATTCCTCCATTTCTATGATACAGTCCCACTGGCTTCAAATCAAAGTACAGCCTTGAAACTGGAAGTGAAGCATGAGCATGATGCTATGCTTGAACGAGAATATGCTCTGGTGCAGCCACAGAATGAAGCATTCAACAGGAATCACCACTTTAATTACAGTCATGGAGACGAGTCTGGATTTTCTGTAAAAACCATCAGCACATCTGAGCACATCCCTTGTGCATCCCTCACTGCCTTTATCAATTGTTCTGTTCTTCCTTCCAGACCTGATGAAGCTTCACTCTCCTGGGCACTGATTCCGCAGTGCTGGAGAAGAGAGGGCCATCTCTGTCCCTTGCCAGCTCCTCTGCTGAAAAGAGTACTTGTGGAACACTCCATCTGGGCCCGGAGTAATGTGGTACAGTGAGGTCAAACTGTTGTGTGGCACAAGACAACCTTGAAGAAGGATGTGGTGTGGATATGAATAATCCTCAGCTCCCCACTGACCCCACTTCTGCTCCAGAGACATATCCAGTATTCAAGGCTGGCACTCAGTTGATTGGAAGCACTGTGTCTCCAAAAGCCAGAAGGATGAAAACACTTTGGAAAAAAACCAAGGAAAGGCCAATAACCAGAGCAGTCACCTTCCCAGCCAGTCATGTCACCTCTTTATGCATTATAAAACACCAATACTTTCATTTTAGGAGGAACATTCTGGCTTAATAAATAGAGGCCAGAAATATTTGGAAAGCCTCAGGATTAAATGTTGCAGGTGGAAGGCCAGAGTTTACCGAAATCCATCTCTCCTTAATGCTATATGTGTAGAAGAATTTGGGCCCCTTTGGTTTTTAAATATGCAAATGCATAAAGTGAATTTCTACTTTGCTCTGGAATTAAGCAATATTGATCATGGTTTTATAATGGCATTAAAAATTGAAGATTTCCTGTAACCATAAGAATATACTTGTTTTATGTGACACAAATGTATGAATTAAGAGGTTTTGACTGGACAAGACATGAAATCTTTCATGAAGGATTATCCTTTTCCCAGAACAAAAGTGGCAACAGATCAAGTTTATAAAAACAACTTGCCAATCCCCTTACCTCCCACTCCACTTCTTTAAGACACACTGCATCTTAATTAATTAGACTTGAATTTCTTGAGATTGATAGTATTACCATTTTAGCAATTCTCCAGTCATCCATAAAGCTTCCTATGAAGCCCAGATTCAACTTTACACGTAAAAGTAAACAAAAGCATATCTGAAAAACTAGAGGAAAACGAGACAGAAAACCTATACCTTTTGGCTGCCATTTCAGGATAATGTAGACAATGCCATGAGTTCCCTGAATCAATATTTAATTTGTTTTTTTATTTAATTTATTTTGTAGGATCACAAAATATGCCAGAGAGTCTTTGGCTTTGATTTTGCAACAGCAACGGCCTGAGTAGATCCTTATGGAGTCCCCTTCCTGAATGAGAGCTTAGATATTGTAAATCTATCCCAGTCATCCCTGAAGAGAAATGGGACTTTTTCACTGTCTGCAGTCAAACCTCAGCACCTCCAGATGTAGCACGCATTGCAGCCTTCACTTCAAAACAGCTGTCAAGAGTGTGTGCCAGACTTTCAACTGCCATGCCATATAGTCAGGATCCCACACGACATACAAATGGCAAAATAGAATTAAATAATGCTACATAATACGAGATGAAAAACGTTACAAAATGGTAGTGGTCATGCTCACTGGCTTTGCAAAGTTCAAACTTTTTCTGCTGGAGTGAATTTAATACCAGACAGTTCTAAAAATCATGAGGTCAAGATGTACCTGCATTTGTTGAGAGAAGAAGAGTAACTCTACCCGCTAAAAGTATTTTTAAGAAAGATGTCCCAAAATTTATCTGGACAAAATACCCCTTTCATTTAATTTAGCTGTTACTGATTGTGCATATAAAGCTCTTCTCTTCAGGAGTGATGACATATAGTGTCATCACTTGCAACCTCCACATTGTGGTGTAGAAAAACCCTCTGAAACTGCCTTTATATAGAATCTGGAATTATTTCATCAATTACTAGCACTCTTCCTCAGTATAAGTAGATTTTAGTTAGCAGTGTATTTGACAAGGCAGATCAAGCTGACAACTCTTATTAGTCAGACATACAAGCACTGTAAACATCTTCCAAACCAGAAGGTTAGGCTTAAGAAACGAGACACTGGTGTTGGCAGGTTCAAAGATAGTTTTTCAACTTCATGCAACAATTCATCTGTGCCATTATAAATGACTGAGAAAGTAATACACTGAAATACATACTGAAAGAGGCCAAAGATTAAGGAAAATTTAGGTGATCCTGATCAAACAGTTTTATTTGTGGAATGCTGTGTCACCAAAAGCAAACCTGTTTAACTGAAATTCAGATAAATACTTCTGCATTGGATTTTGAAATAATGATCATCATAAAAATGGGTATGCAAGAAACAAATTGTGAGAATTATTTGATTCAATATCTCTATGACAAAGCATTTCATTTTGTGTAAAGGCACGGTATATTATTATTTATAGAGTATTAAAGGAAGAAGAGCCTTTTCAGAGGACTCTCTGGATATTACTTTTATGTAAGATCAAGGCAGGCAAGATGATCTAATAATCCATATTGACAACATTTATAAATCTAGGAAAATTTTAAAATAAAATATAAACTCAAAGATGGTGTGGTATTTCTAAGTCTTCAAGCTTTAACATCTCCTCCTTCCACTCATCCTCCACCCCCCTCCCTCCCCCCAACTTTCGTGTTTATCTCAAAGCAATTAAGGTTTTTATTTCAGATCTTCTTGTATATTTAAGCACACTGGAGGCACTGGTTGTCTACTATGGCAGTGGCCTAAGTATTTAAGCTTCTCATGCGCTCTTTGAAAAATTAAATAGATTGTTTAAAATAAAGTATCAGATAATAAAAGTCCTAAAGTTTATATTTCAAATGAATACTGTATAGATTTTTCTCTACTCCCTCATTATAGACAATGCATGTTTTCTTAAAAGTTTGTCCCATGTCATAGCACCTTCCAGTACTTGACAGGTACTGAAAGCTAGAGAGGAACTTTTTACAAGGACATGTAGTGACAAGACAAGGAGGAATGGCTTAAAGCTGAAAGAGAGTAGATTCAGATAATGTAGTAAGAAGAAATTCTTTACTGTGAGGGTGGTGAGGCACTGGAACAGGTCTCCCAGAATTTTTGTTGTCCCATCCCTGGAATCACTCAAGGTCAGGCTGGATGGGGCTCTGAGCAACCAGGTCAAAGTTGTCTCTGCCTATGGACAGGGGGAGTGGAACTAGATATCTGAATTTAATATCCCTTCCAACCCTAACCATCCTACAATTCTATAATTCTATGAAATAAAATCACCATTAACTCCTGATGGATATAATGCCCTGCCAGGTTATCTCTAAGCAATGAGATAATTTGATAATTGCAGTATTTTAGGTGTGTCCTACTAGCAATAAATTTAGACACTACCACACATTATATTATTTATTCCAGGTAAATGTAGCCTATACTTTTGTTCCTGACAAATAACATTCTTCTATTTTATCCAAATGAGGATCTTACATGTCTCAATGAATTGCTATTTCTTGCCATCACTTCAGTATTATTTCAGTTTTTCAATACTTCAATTTTTATCAAGCATTACTCATGTTGGTCAAGGAATTACGAATAGGATTTCATAACAAAACAGGAACCTTTTTATTATTGGTCACCTTAATTAGCAATGTAGTTGCAGGCTAGGTATGCCTTTTTTCTGTTTTTGAAAGATTGTGGTGACTATGTAGAGCTAATACAAAGTCTGGGCATTTGTGGTTTTTAATTAATTCAGGGACTATTCTTCAGTAATAAGAAAATGTGTACGTTCAGATGCTACTAATGAGTACCAGTTTAAGAATATACAAAAAGAGATGGAGTAACCTACTTTTCTCTTGCTCTGTCTCCACTTAACAGCAACAGGAAACAGACAAAGACAATTGTATTTACTTGACTATTGTACACCACTTTCACAGACCCAAAGAATTATGTTTAAGTGAGCTGCCAAAGCTGGTTTGGTGCCAGCCTGGGCACTGCCAGTTTATCACCAGCTGACCTGCTGCTGCAATTCTAATACCCACTTTCTTGCTCTACACTCGTATTTCCTTATGAATAAGATTCTGCAGTCATTTCAACATATCCCTCTTTTCCAGGGGTTAAGTCATGACTGGAAAAGTCTGTAGCCTACAAAGCTTCAGCTAATATTCGCCTGGGTGTCTACCTGTGCTTATAATTTCCATAAGGCATTGGAATCACTACATTTTATGAGTATCTGTATCTAAACTTACAACATTCACTGTAGCCTGACACTATCCCAATTGGTTTCCAGCAGAATTCATGCCAATGGGCACAGTCTGGATCTGATTTGGAGGACGGCAATGGAAATAGGGATCGTTAAAAACACCCCATTATCATATGGTCTGGTAGTTGGCTACAGCGCAGTTCTACAAACATGATTTAGTACAGATGTTTCATTTAAACTCTAGGTTTATAAAGGTACACATTTTTTTGGTTTACTCTGATTATAACCACAGTCTACTCCTCCCCAGTAATCAACTGCTAGAATTTGTCAAATGTTGTCATTTAATATGTGGGTCACTTCCAGTGCTGTGTTTGCTGCATGGAATGCTCCACTTCCATAGAAACAGATGTTTTAACTTAACAGTAAAAAGAGTTAAACAAGTGCATGTGAAGGCACAGTGCAAATAATGTGTTTCATTTCTGTTATTTATAGCTGTCCACAGCTATCATAATTTTTTTATTTGAAAATTATTAAACCAATTACAAGAAGTTTATTTGCAGATACTGCCAAGAATGATGCGTGCTAGGCAACAGCTTCTGGGAAAAGTGTCTTCTTCTGGGCCATTGCAGAGGCGTTTCAAAGAAGTCAATGCATTTCTGAAAGACTGCAGTATAGCAGGGTCTACACACAAGGCCTCAAAGAATACCCAGAAAAAAATTACCCTTCAAATCTCCCAGGCGTTCTGGCAGATTATGTCAGGTGTCAGGACAGTGTAGCTAATACATAGTTAACTGCTCACCATGTTTGAAGAGGATCTCTTGCCCTCTTTAGTGCAGCTGAGATGGTTAGAAGGCAGGAGTACAGCTGGAGGGTTAGAAGGAGGAGTCAGGGGAGGAGGGTCTCTCTGCAAAATGGCTGAGATGAGAAGATGGCTTTCTTCCTTCTTTCAGTTTTATTTGCCTGAAATGCATCTTACCTAAAATAGGAATCACAGTTGTATGAAAATCTATTAAAAGTCTTACCTAAAAAATAAAGGGGGAAGTATTTTCTAAAACACAGAACTATGTACACGTGCCACAACAAAATAAAAAGTCAGCCATCTGTGAAATTCTTTGCTCCTTTAAATCCTACCTGACTAGTTTCAGGTCACTGTAGGAGCCACTGATTTTTATAACAAAAGTAGTGTTTGAAAGCAAGCCATGCTGCATAGTTTCCAAAGCACAAAGATGGCATAATTTGTAACAGTGCTGTAACATTCCACATCCAGGGACTGATCACATAAAGAGAGAGCTGCGTGCACCCAAGATAAGGACTTATAGCTGATTCTCCAACATAATTTCCCAAACCATTTCCACACCTGAGCCATGGGCAAGCCTGAAAGTACAGCCCAGATTATTTCAAAAGTTCACCATGTTCATTTTCATGCCCACCCAAATGCCCTGGACAAGTACTCCACCTCCAGTGCTGGGTTCTCAATGCAGTAGTCAGAGCCAGGCCAGATGAGAGAAATATCTATGTTTGGAAAGCCTCAGCAAATGTGGGACACAAAAGCAGTAAACAAATCAATGGGATGCCAGACCTAATGTGTTCCACATTTGTGAAAATAACAAAGTTGAGTCAGGAAGAAAGGTTTATGTGTCTTCTCCTTGTACAATCCTTCCCAAGGTACTTTCTTTCAATCCCCCCAAAATTAAATCCAGCCCAGACAGCAGCAATATTTGTGAGTACGCAGCATCAACCAAATGCATTGGAAAGCCACTGGGAGTGCCATGTGGCTTGGCACGACACATGGCTCAAAGGGGTGAGCAGGTGTTTCCTGCCCCAGGCCCGGCTGTGCTGCCACAGGCGCTGCTGCAAGGAGGGGTCTGTGCCTCACCTGCCCCTGGCACTGGGGCCAAGCTCAGGAGCCAGACTGGCAACTGCTGCCCTCACAGCTCCCATCTCTCTGCCCCTGCCGTGAATTCCTGCGGGGAAAAAAAAGCCACGAGAAAGACCCTGTAACACCTGCCTCTGTTTGTGCAGGGATGGGAAGCCTTTTCAAATACCTTTTTGAGGGACTTGTGAAACCATGGGAATTAGCTCACCTCTCCTGAACAGGTTAGAGAGCATCTGGGAGCTCCACAGTTTGGTGACTGGTAGCTATGCTGCAGCAAAGGGAAGCAGGCACAGAGGCAGTATGGGACAGAGCTGTTGTTCAACGTCAAATTTGTATTAAACATAAAGTGTAAAAAATTAAATTACTGAAAAGTTCATTCAAAGTTTCTATTAATTCATTTTTCTATTAAAATTGTGAGATGTTGAAAAAATTACTCGTGCCTATTAATTAAAACAGTGGTTTGCCACATCCAAAATGAGAAATGGGAATTTTTGAAAGTTGGGTAATCTGGAAGGCTTTTACAGCTCTTTTTGGTGTATTCAAACTCAGTATTCAATGTTCACATACAGTGAGTGAGCACAGTCCAACCCAACCCTACAATAAACCCCACAGCTGATGGCTTTAAAACCTATACTTTAGACAAAAATAAGTAAGTAAGCATGACTGACAGCCCATCAGTTTGAATATATCTTTAATTACTTCATTTTATTTTAGGGATTATGTATATTATATTTTTTCAGTTAACTCAGCCTTTTCCCTGACAGCAATTTTCTACAGAAAAAGTGCTATAAAATTCTTTTGAATTAATTTTTGTCTTAGGAGTAATAAGTAAATTTATGGTACAATTTACATGAGTGAGGCCAGTCATTTAATTCCTTTAAATTTAGAATCTCATTGTCCACCTGAACTATGTATTATTTTTAATTTCTATTGCATGACATAATCTTTATAAAGTGGGTGGAAGGGCCTCACTAATTTACTGGGACTTTCATCCATTTAGAAGCCTTGTTAAAGAAAGATGTATTGCACTAGCACTGGATAAGCAGATTAAAGGAATATGAGGGCTTTATGTATTATTCTTGACTCCTTAACTAAAGCCTCCATTATTTTCCTATAGATCAATATCTACATATCTACATCTATATCTATATATCTATATGACCTTCATATATATGTTCTCCTCTTGAACAAATAAACCAAAAAAAACCCCATATTGCAATAAAACTCAACTGATTTGGTAGACTTTAAACTCCAGAACCCTTTTATGCCTCAGCTATGCAGTTTTGCCTGCACATTACAATCACATATATCTTTCTTCCCTGGCACGATTATTTGCCACAAAATGAATATCTGGAACAAGGATTTGAGGATCCAGCTTGAAATATCAGTAAGAAAAATGTCTTACTCTGTGATGTTAGGTGTGGCCTCTTCCTGTTTTTCTTTCTCTCACATCTATTTGCTATTCCTTTTTTAACTAATTCTCTGGACAAGCCTAAAAAATAAGGAAAAAAGTTATAACAAAATTATAGATTGCATTCTGTACCTGGCACCATAGCCATGTGTCTTCTACCAAGTATTTCCATGTTCTTCAACTCCCTTATTTGCTGCAAAAATTAATGGAAGAAAATATTCTCCTGGAGAAATCCTGGCCTGTTTGGGAATTTTTCTAATGAACATCCGGGTGCTCAAGAGAACCTCTTGTCGTCCTGCCTTCTCCATGGGATTCCTTTCACTCCTCTGATGTATGTGCCCATGGATACCTAAAAAAAAGTAAACAAAAAACCCAAACCAAAACAGAACAAAAAAGCAGGATGAACAGTAAATTCAGGTGAATTCCCAGAAATCTTCAAATTCTTAAGTTTTAATTTTTTTCAGGTGTTTTAGCTTTCTCAAGTAAAAGTTTTGTGTTCTGGGAAAACACATTTCTCCCAGCACCACAGCCCCTTCTAATGATTCTCCTAAACCCCAAATTGTCATTCAACATGCATCAATGTCAAATTTGGGAATGCTGCAGTTGCTTTGATGGGAAGAGCAAGAATTTAATTCACAAGAGACAGAAGTAAGTTAACCTTTTCTAAACCGCCTAACAAGACCAAGGAAAAAGCACATTTTTTTCCAGTCTCTATTTAGAATTTCAAAAAATTAATTTATCTATTGACACTCACACAAAAGTAAATGCTGTTTTGCTGACACCAGCATATCTGGGAAAACTCAATTGGACAAAAATCCAAAAAATCTTCAATTACAAATCAGTTGTTTCATGCTAGAAATATGTCATTTAGAGAGTTTCAAGATAGTATTTTGTGATGTTTTATTTTGCTTTTTATTTTACATTATTTTACTACACCTTACTAAAAGCAGACGAGCTACTATTTCATTTTCAAAATCCTTAAAGATACCATCATCAAGTTCACAAAGTTTTCATTGAAACACCTTTTACTTGCTTTTTAACCCAAAAGACCTTGTGTTTGATAATGAAACAGCTGGACATATGGATATTGCATTTGCATAATGCATATTACTGCATATTACTATATGTGAATAAAGCAAAAGTAAAAAAATTATAAAAATTAAAATTAATATAATACAATACAATAATTATGTTCATAATTTACATTAAATTTTAGAATACTTTCAATATACTTTTTATCACAACGAAATTTAAAGGAAGTAATTTGGTATAATCCAAAGCAACATTTTAATAAAAAATACTTTTGTGAAAAATGTCTGCTCACTTGTATAGGTAGTAACCATGAAATAAGCTTATTATTCTATTAGTCCCAGAATTAGGAGACAGAAACATCTACTTCTCCTTTATTATTTATCTGGAAACATGATTTCCGAAAAACTTACATTATTCGCTTTTACTTCCTGCAAAATTGTATAAAAGGATAAAATATATAACAATTAAAATAATTTTAGCATAAAACTGAAGGAGATATTTCACCTTCATACAACTTTTTTCCCTAAATTATAAAATTTAGAATTTCTGGGGCTTGTGAGACATACAGAAATGCAGATTATTTCCCACTGATGAAAATATTTTAACCTATTTGGAGTACAATGACAGCTCAAAAATTTCATTCTGGGATTCTAAAATGCTGGGAAATTTTGCACTGCTGGAAAATTGGAGCTCTAACTTTCTGTCCTAGGTTACAATGTAAAATATTCCAGAAGGTCTGTATTCTATCTCCATCTTCATGAACTGTTGAAACCATGAGGGACAGTGTTTTCCTTTCCTCCTCCCCTGGACTATCTCCTGTTAATTGGCCATTAACACCTTGCCCCATGAGTCGTGGATAACTCCCTCGGGGAGCCATTTATTTTTAATGGGCCATTAAGGACCCCCCACATGACCCAGAGAATGACATCAGCCCATTGTGAGATGCTCCGCCCAGGGGGAGGAGCCAAGCATTCCCACCTGGATATAATCTGGGGGTTCAGACAGAGCAGGCATCTGCCTTCTACTAGATTCCCAGAGGAGCAACCTTCTCTCCCATTGGGTTGCCAGAGGAAGGACCAGACCCTTCAACATCACCACTGGACCATTGGAGGAAAACTCCGCCCTTCTACAGGATTTCTGCTTCAGCAGAACCATCTGTCACTCCAGGAGGACTACTGGAGCCACCATTCAAACTGGACTGCTACCAACACCCTGAATGACAGGGTGTCAGGTTATATTATAACTGTCAGGTTTTGGTCTTGTAAATACTGCATCTTGTTCTAATTTTCCTATTAAGTTGTAGTTTCTTGGTTTTTGTTTTCCTTTATTTTTTTTATACATATTAAATAACTGTTATTCCTATCCTCATATAGGGCCTGAGAGCCCCTTTAATTTTAGAGATTATAATAATTTGGAGGGAGGGGGTTTACATTTTCTATTCCAAGAGAAGCTCCTGCCTTCCTTGGCAGGCACCTGTCTTTCAAAACCAAGACGCTTTCATTTGATGAAACTTTGGATTCCAACCCATTGAGCTGCAGAGACCTAAGTGCCGTTCACTCATCCCTGTCTCATCTTACAGAGGTGTGATGAAATATAGATTTTTTTTGTGCATTTTAGCTTAGTATTCAAGTGTTCAGGTATTAATCTGAACCTCTTTTCTTTTCCATGGCTGCAAAGGAACATTTTATCTTTTCAAGGAGTGGACTAAATGCTTCTCTCACCCCACTTTTTCATCTGACCCCTTGTGATTGTATCTGCAATCTCTCAGTCTCACGCTAAACCTTCCAGCACAGCACATCCCAGGAGCCAGCTTGTTCTCCTGGCTGGACTTGCAGCTGCAGATACAAAGCACTTCAATCTGCTTTTGAGTCAATGCCAGCTTGTGACACATCAGCAGTAAGAGGTATGAACTTCTCTGGAGTTACACTGTGGGCAATACTTGAAAGGACATTCAGAGCTCCTTTTTACAGGCAGCCCTCCATGTTCCCCATGAGCTCTGCTCAGGATTTTCCATGTAAAGTACCTTATCCATCTGAAATGCATTGTTGTACTCCTCCACCAACAGCATCAGAACAGCTGAATTGCTCTGGGTTTTAATCATACTCATCTCCTCTGTGGTAGATCCGTTCTGGCCACATCCTTCTCATGATGCTGCCAAGAGGGCTGCAACAGCAAGAATTGTCTGGGCTGCAGTCAGTCACCAACTACAAAACTCCTTCTTGCACCTGGAGTTAAACTGGGAACAAAGCTACTTCCAGGAACGTGTATATTTTCCCACCTGTTTTATCTCCAGTGCAGTCATATCAATGAGCTTCTGTTTCCTATTTTAAATCAGTTTCCTGAGCACACAGCTTCTATCCTATAGATCTTCTGGCACCATATGCTTAGGATTCTCCTAAACTTAGAAAGCTTTTGATAAGATCAAATTGGGCATGAGTCAGAAGTTCTTCAAGCTCACCACAGATTCCTGATTCCTGACTTCTACTCTGCATTTTCCCAGGATAAAAACCCAATTGGTTTATTTTTTTGCAGACTCGCAGGAGATCTCCCAGAATTGAGTGTTTGGAGGGTGAAAAGACAGCAGCATCCTAGCTCACCTGTCAACAGTATGATGGAAAGAGAGACAGGAAAATGGCTCCTGCTGGGAAAACAGAAATGCTACAAGCTCACTTTGCTCATTATGGAAACACAGCCACTGTCTTTTCCATCTTTGAAAAACAAAAAGACAAATCAAAAATATTATTGTTTGTTCTGACAATTACAGTGACCTTTCAACCTGAAATTTAGCCTGCTAAGGATTTCTGGCCTCATAGGTTCTTCTAAATTCCTATGCAAAAAATACTTTCTACATGTGCATTTGGAGCAACTGGAAGTATTCCACTGTACAGCTGCAGATAAACCCAATTTCCAACAAGTTGGTTCCAACATCTGCCTCCTGTTTTAACCTGGTTTGAGAGAGTCAGTCCATTGGCTGGTGGCCTCTGTGCAGATCACAGGTTTTGCTTGCTTTAACAGCTCATCACATGCAATATTCAGTTAAATTCCCTGGCAGGTTCAGAACCTTTGGAGAAGTCAGCTGGGAAAGTCATCTTCATGCCAGCAAGGCACTGCCTGCCCTGTGCTGCAGTTAATGGCCTTTTGTTAAATTCAGTAGCTGTCTCAAGAGTTCAGAAGAGAAATATGAGGATGTGATTTAATGAACTAATTTGATTACATAGAAATCAATCCCCTGCTAGGATTTGATAACTGCAACAAAAATGCCTACCAAATTTGACACAACTTCTGCTTACATCATTCTATAAGCTTGTGCTTAAGCACTTTGCTAAATGAAGACTTAAGCAGAGGAAGACAATGCCTTTGTGCTCTCTTTGAGATAACAATCTGAAATGCTTTAAATTGGGTTTGCAGCCTCTTAGATCTTTTATATAGTTCCCTAAATCAGAACAATCATGTGCAGATAAAGAGAAATGATGGAAATTTCTCAAGCTGAAAAGTATTTCTAAATGGGATTTTTCTTGGACATGACTCTGAAGTTGTATATTACAACTAAATTAGGTTTAGATATTTGTAAGGAGTCAAACTTTTAGTGTACTTTCAAACTTTCAGTAGCACACTACTCCTGGAATGCTTGTAGTTTCCAAATTCTTTATTGCTACTTAACCATATCTGTGTGGGGAAACGTCTTGCGTATTTTAAGTTCTACCTCTTCTTTAAGATGTCAAAGTTTTTGGTGGGGAAGAAGGTAATTTTAAGAATGGAAGATAGCTTAAAAGCACAAATTTCTTTCATCAGACTTGTCTCTCTCACAATTATGCTTCTTGCTCTGTATCTAAACCTGCACATCTTGGAATAAATGTTTACAAAACACAATACTTGCATTTTTCTTGTGGATGTGCAAAGTCAGCCCAAGAGCTGGGATTAAATGATGCACATAGATTTAATGCAGAGACAGATACATTTCGCTAGAAATAAGAGGCAGGAGCAAACCTGGTTCTCTGCATATTCCTTTGTACACCATTGACTTGTCTCAGTTCAGTAGATGGAAGCACACATATTTAGATTAACACTTGCAATATAGCACTGGGTGAAAACTTGTAGAATACTTTGAGTGTGTAACATTTTCTTCATCTTTTTTTTCATTCAAGCTAAATAAGCCGTCTTCTATAATGCAGTGCTGGTGGAAAGGTGTATTCTGGGTGAGACCTGTTTCTGAGCAAGCTTCCACATTCCAACAGCAGTTTTTGGTGGTCTAAGCACAAAAGATTAATTTCCTTGGAGAGTCACAGGTTATCACTACACTTCGGCCCAGCCTCCTGGGGTGCAGTTCAGGTGCTTCCCCTCAGTCTTGCCAGGAAGAAGGGGCTTTGCATGCAAAGACTGAGGCACCATGAGATGCTGAAGCACAGCAGCCCATCCTCAGTGGAGAGCAGCTTGCAGCAGTGCTGCTGGAGAGCTGATCACACCTTCTTTTAAACATGGTGCATAATAATGTTGCTTTCATGAAATGATGAACTATTAAATCTGTATGACATATAGATGAGAGAAGAAGTGTTCACAGGCCTGCTGTAATTTATGAACATGTGGTGCACAGATGTTACACGAGATTTTTCTTCCCTTTACTTTTGAAAATTTGGATTACATTTTCTCTCCTTCTCTCTAGTGTTCAGACTCTGTGTTTGATGCTTTATTAGATATCTCAGCAGGGTAAATGGATGATTAATAATTGCTGATGACAGATATCTGGTTTCTATAAGCTGTGGAGTGAAAGATAAATATGATGGGAACAGTTGTACCTATATATGACAACTAAGCCTCTTTAAGACTCTGTTAGGGTAACCCATGATTTATGGGGATGTCACCACTGACCCTAGATAGGGAAAACCTCTTAAATTTCTCTTATTGTAATCATCACTTTTTCTTCAGATATCGGGGGGAAATATCCTCAGGGAAAAAAAAAAAGACAAGAAAAAGAAAGAAAACCTTAACATTTTCACAGTTGGGAGATATTTCAAAGAACACCCAGTTCCTGATAGTAGTACGATTAAAGCTTTCTTCAGAGCAATACGTGTTCTGTGCTGCCATCTTTCAATGAAGTCTTGAGAACAAACCATCAAAACAAGACCATAGCATGTGTCTGCTGGCATCCAGGGCTGCACTAAAGACTCACCTCCAACTCTAGTCCTCACTTCACTGTTAAGAAGGAAAATCAAAAAGACAGTTCTGAATCCTTCCTGAGCCGAGATGAACCATGCTGTCCTGGTCTGGATCCTGCAGAGTCATACATAGAGGTAAGGTTTTGCTTCAAGACCATTGCTTTTGTAATGAGAAGCGTCTGGCCACAGCAACTTAAATTCAATTTCCAGCATTTTAAATTCAAGGAAAAGATGTTAATGAATTAGGTAGGTGGGTTGACAGGAATAACTCAAAGCTGAAAGCCTTACCTCATTTCTATGTCTATCATATACAAAATTCTCATTTACAGAATTACATCACTTCTATTCCTTCGGGTCATATTTGTTGGAGAAACAAACAAACAACAACAACCACAAAAACCTTAGCAATTTTATTAGGAGCTCTAATTTCTTTAGGTCTTCTAGAAAAACACATAGATCTTGAAAATGTAATAATATTATTTTTTCTAATATCAACTCCTGATAATTGCAGAACCCGGAACAGAACTGGAAATTCTATAGGCAGAAGGTGTGCCAGACAGGAACATAGATGAAGGAGAAGAAAAGTTGACGCACAATCAAGTGAAGGCAGCTTTTTCAGTTGAAAAAAAGGAAATTTGCCTTACAAGTGTATATGTGTAATAGTACTACATGTGCTAGAAAAAAAAATCAACCTATTACTCATTATTATATAATAAAAGTAATTTTTGATATATAACCAACTACTTCTGATATTTTCCTCATTTAAAACTTCTGCTCCACCACCCCTGCCCTGGCCCCAAACCCAACTTCCTGGAAATGTAATTCCTCCTGAAGCTAAATAGTTTAAAGACTGCTACAAATTTCTTTGACTCTTAATGTTACTGCAGAATGATGGAAACTCTGCTTTTCTGCACCTTTCTTCTCGGCTCCATGAAGTTTTTGTGAGTTAAATTTGCATGTAGAAAGAGGACAATTCCTTCCCACATCTGGTAATTAGTCTGGGAAATGTATTGCTGTAAGAGATAATCTGATTAAGGACCACAACTATTGAACTCTATTCCTCCTAATTAATCATTATTAATGATGATAAATGCCTCCTCTGAATTTTGGCCTGATAAAGGGTTCTGTTAGTGGAGAAAATAGCAATCATCTTAAGGTTTGGCCCCTCTGTTGTTGCTTTGAGTCCCAAGCCCACCTACACCTGGAAACCTAAGGCAAGACTGGCAGGAAGCAAATTTACTTTGAAGGGACAGGGAGGGACTGTGTGCTATCAGGGGCTCAAATACTCTGCACAGACATACTGGCCTCCTCCTTCACCAAGACTTCAGAAAAAATAGCAGATTTATATTCTCCTATCTGCCACTTTGATCTGAGCTGTTGGCAAGGTACCTCTCCAGAACAATATAAATTAACAAAATCAATAGAAAACTCTCCTTAATTGTAATTGGGTTTGGAGAAACTTATCTTAAACATCACTAAATTAGCTTTAATTTTGGTTACCACTTAATTGCGGACAAAAGGAGTGGAAAACTTAGAAATAGCGAATATGTGCCAAATGTTCCTCTGATCCGCCAGGGCTGGTTTCATTACAAAACCTCACTCCATCATGCTGAAGCACAGCAACAAAGGAGCGTGAGGTGCAGCTCCAATCACAAGGCAGCTTCGTGGCTGGCAGGAGGCACCTGGGGACACCCAAAACTTCTGGATTTCAGTAGAAACTCTGAGAAAAACAAGCAGAAAACTATTTTAGGCTAAAAATGGGATATAAAGCTCTTTTAACCTGTTCTCACTTGCTGCTGAGGCCTGGGAAAAGCCCTAATACCCTGGCAGTGTGTCTTCTGCTTCAGAGGTTGCACAGAGGGTCCCTCCAATTGGCTGCAGCAGCTCATCCACAGCCTGCCTTGATGATGGCAAAGTCCCTCACATCAAGGCTATGTGATAGTCATTGTTATTATACCAGTTTTGAGCCAGTGTCTCCAGAGCTGAGATCATTTTGTTTCAGCTACGCAGGCAATATTCTCCAGCTGTGCTGCTAGCAGACTGTATTTCATCTGTGCCCTCCACTTGGCACAAAGAAGAATTGACAGAAAATTACCCAGGGGGATAGAATAAGCTCGCTTGGAAAAAAAATAAATTATTTTGTATAGGTGGGAACAAGTATGTTTTAATTCAGAAACGTTTCCCTCTGGAGCAAAACTCTCACTTGACAGCTTGAAGGAGGATGTGCCTCTGCGTTTTCCAGGCCAAAGCAGACGAGCAACTCAACCCTACAGTCCTCCAGCTGTTTCCTAGTGCTGGATCATGCCTGTCAGGTTCAACAGCAGGCACAAAGGGATGAGACTTTTTGAATATCTCCACCTTCCAAAAAATGCCCAAACTTGCATGCTCTCAAGCAGACAGAATAATAACCTCCTACTCTCTGAGGTTACTGAACAGATCTTAACTTATTTTAGAATTATCAGTAGTTTTCAAACCAGTGAAAAACTGGATAGACAGCTGCCCTTGTATTTTGATTGTTCTTAAATTTCCACAAGGAATTTATCTGGATTTCTGTAAAGCCTTTGATACAGACCCTCTGGATGTCCTTCTCTCTAAATTGGAGAAAAATGGATTTGATGAGTGAACTGTTAGATGAGTAAGTTGTTGGACCGTCACATCCGGAGGGCAGTGGTCAATGTCTTGGAGTCCCAGTGGACTCAAGTGACAAATGTTGTCCTTCAGGGCTCAGTATTAGAACAAGTGTTATTAAATATCTTCATTAATGACATAAAAGATTGCATGCACCCTCAGCAAATTTGCAGATGACACCAAACTGAATGTTGTGGGTGACACACCTGAAGGATGGGATCCATCCAGAGGGACCTGACTAAGTTTGAGAAGTGGCCCATGGGAATCTCAGAAGGTTTAACAAGACCAAGTGCTGCTGCTACAGCTGGGTTGGGGCAACCCCTGGTGTCAATCCAGGGTAAGGGATGAACAGACAGGGAGCAGCCCTGCTGAGAAGGACCTGGGGGTGCTGGTGGTTGAGAGGCTGGACATGGCCTGCCCACCTGCACTTGTAGCCCTGAAAGCCAAGCATAGCTTGTGCTGTTGGGGTGCATCAAAAGCAGTGCGGCCAGCAGGGCAAGGGAGGGGATTCTGCTCCTCCTCCCACATGGAGAGCCCACCTGTAGAATCCACTTCCTCCTCCTCCAGAGGAGGCCACCAAGTTGATAAGAGGGATGGAATGTCTCTCCTATGAGGAAAGGCTGAGAAAATTTGGCTTGTCCAGCCTGGAAAAGAGAAAGCTTTGGGGTGAAAGCTTGAAGCCTTCCAGTACCTGAAGGGAGCATACAAGAAGGTTGGAGAGAGAGTTTTTACAAGAGCATGTAGTGACAGGACAAGGAGAATGGCTTCAAATTGAAGGAGAGTATGTTTGGATTAGATATGAGGAAAAAAGTCTCCACTGTGATGGTGATGAGGCACTGGAATAGGTTGCTCAGAGAAGCTGTAGATGGCCTGTCCCTGGAATCATTCAAGACCAGACTGGATGGAGCCCTGAGAAATCTGGTCTAGTGAAAGATGTCCATGCATGCAGAAGGGGGTGGAGCTACATTGTCTTTAAGATCCCTTCCAACCCAGGTGATTCCATTGCTCTGTAAAGGCTGAGATGGATGTTCACATTAATTCTAAGACAGTGGTGTTGAAGATAATGAATAAGTAGATTGGACAGGTTTGTAGTCTGATCAGGCATGGTGGCTCCTGTGGTAATCTGGAAATCACTTACAACCTCTGAATAACATTATCTTACAGATTAGTCATGGGCGTTACTTCATAACCAATAGTCCTATAGTCTATGTTTTAGACTAGATCTGTAGGACAAGGACAGCTGGAGAAATGTACTGGAAGGAATTAGTTTTAAAATAGATTCCCAAATCAGCCATTCAATGTGCAAGACAGGTGTGTACAGAAATACATTTTTGCCATTCCACACATTGCTGTAAATTCCATATACAAGAGCTGACTGACTCTGGAAATGTGCATTTTTACAACACATAGTAACAATATGCCAGTATTAAAAAAATTGACAACTTGCCCCAAATCAAATCAAGTTTTCTGTTCTGGTTTTCTCTCTTCAGTGCTCAGGCAGTGTAGTTCTCTCAAGTGAATCAAGACAATGGATAGTGCATTTTTTTTCCATAGAGGGTGACAGATAGAAGAATGATGATTAGGATAAAGCTGCAATAGACAAAAGCTTGATAGTTAGATAAAATATTCTTGCTTTGTCTGATGCATTTCAAATATGCTGCCCTGTGCTAATGAGATGAAAAAGCGGACAAACGTTCCCCTTTCCTTGGCTGATCTAAACTGGGTGTAAAAATGAAGCTCTAAAAATGTTTAACTGGTTCCAGCTGGATCCTACACAGCCTACAAAGGACCAGTTCCTCTTAGCAAATTAGAGCAGAGTAAATTCTTCTTATGTCATGACAGTGGCAATGTGGGGGGTTGGGGTGTTGTCCCTTTTCGTTCTCTTTACCTATAGAATTTTGTCCCATTT
>VXBU01007358.1:699153-769608 GCA_013400315.1 Bombycilla garrulus
GGGTTCGTGAAGCAAGGGCTTCCCCATCCCTCTTGCCGGCTTTGCTGCGGAGGGGGGTCCCTGAACTTTTCTTTTTTTTTTCTTTGTAGTTGTTGTTGTTAATACCGTAGTTATTGTTTATTTGTATCTTGTTATAGTCATTAGTAAAGGACTGTCATTCCTCCCCATATCTTGCCTGAAGGCCGCTTAATTTCAGTAATTCGGAGGGGGGAGGGGTTCTGAGGGAGGGTTCTGCCTTTCCCAGCAGATATCTGTCTCCAACCCAAGACAGGCAAGCACTCAGAATCTCTACCACTGGGAAAAGTTGTGAAGGGCACTACAGTAGCACGTAACAGAGAAAAGAGGGATTCTCTTAGGAGGATTTACAGGCTTAGGAAAGACTGTAGTAATTAGATGTGCATAAATGTAGACTTCACCAAGAAACTGTAGAGGACCACATCCCATGGGTTATTAAAAAGTGGACAGGGCAAAGTAACAGAAAATACGCTGTATTGGAGAATTTTTCCTTAGAAGCTGGAAGGACATGGTGTACTATTAAGTAATTTTTCTTGCATGTCTTTTACTGCTTTTGAAAATAGTCTAGGTTGCCAGCTAGATCCTTGCTGTGGGACAGCAGCATCACATTTATAATAGCCTCACATTTTATAATAGTTTAGAGAATGTAATTTTCCTTCAATAAAGAAACAGTCCATGGGAGCCCTTCTAAAATGCATAATTGACAACAATTTGCAGGTTGAAATGTGTTGCCTTTATTTTATCTTTCATAAGCCAGTATGAATCCAACATGTACCTTTTAATGGCAGGTATGTTGTGCATAAGTGGAGCAGTTTCACGTAAATATGTGAACATATTTAAACAAACAATCTAAGGCAGGCTTACCACAGTGAATAAAAAAAATGAAAATCAATAAAATCCCAAGTTACACTGGTGTGTGCTCATGCAATATACACCTACTGGGACTTAGTTTAAAAGTGTTTTGAAATATTTATTTCTCTGATATTTATTTTAATGGAAACTTTCCCAACTGCTGATGGCAGATATCATATGCTTGTGATGATAAGAAAAACAGCAAATTTACTGTTCCAATGTCTTGTTTTGGTTGTATGCAAAGAAATACCATATTGTAAAGCTGGACTGGAAGCCTGTCACTGAAATGAAAATATGGAAGAAATTTAATTGTTTCCATAATTCCTTATTTGAGTTAAACAAGTCTACTCAGACGTGTAACCCCTGAAAACCTGACAAAGCTGCAGATGTTAAGAATTTAAACAGTTTGTGGTTCTCTTGATAGCAAATCTTATTAAATGTGAACTGATATGGTTTATGCAAACATATGAGATACAAAATAGTAGGATCTTTTAATTTAACTCCAATAGCAGCTTCCAAACATAATCTGTAAATATTTAAGCAGGGACAAAAGGTACTGCTTTTTACAGCATTTCATTAAAAACAAACCAAATAACCTAGTATACTCAATTATAGTATAGTTCTGGCAATGACTGCTGCTCCATTCAATACTTTTTCATAATGTCTGTTACTTTCTCCCATTTTGTGATTGCCCTGAATTTCTTCTCTTACATTATCAAAACCAGGCCTGAATCAGTTTAGTTTATTTCTTTCTTTAGACCAAGGAAGAAAATGTAGTATAATTCCTACTGAATCTTGGAATACTTTCTTTTGTACTAGCATGTATTTTTCTTTTTTCTAAAAATACATTTACCCAATGTTAAAGCTTGTTGTAAAATAGAAACTGAACTGGCAACACTGATTAAAACCACATATCCAAACCAATTCCTTTGCATCTGCTTTTATTTCTTGGACTTCTTCAGCTTTCCTCAGATTTCAGCTCCGTGTACCAAGTAAGCAAGAATTTTTGGAAGGATAAAGCTATCAACCTGCAGGAGCAGGCAGAGTTCATTGGGAAAGTTCCTAGCACAGCACCAACACGAGGTGCCTGTGTGCAGACACCTACAGCGCAGGAATCACAGCTTACCTCCCCAGTTATTGGTGCTCCTAACTAGTAGCCAGTCTATTCCTAGCACTGTCACATGATCACGGTGAGAAGCAGCATGATACAGACTTTGCGTCTGGGTGAGCTTTTCTTAGGTGCCTAAGGAAAGAGCCATCTTTGGAAAGGAGGTGAAACTGAACCCAGTGACCTGGAGCCATGAGAAGGAGGTGCACCAACCCCAGAGCTAACCATGGCTGGCCCTGAGCAGGCAGCCAGAACACAGCTCTGCACGAGCACGGCAGTCCCACAGCGCGGAACATCACTCCCAGGGGAAGGTGGTGATCACCACAGGCACACTGTGGAGACTGGTCTGTGAAGCAGCAGGAAGATCTAGACCTGAGACAGAATTCCTCCTTAAGTCAGCAGTGCATGTACTCATCACGCTCAACATACCGGGACATAAATCCTTTAGCTACCTCATAGAAAACCAGAAAAAGATCTTTCCAAGCAACTGCATTTCAGATATTAACTTTAGGCTCTTGCTTTTCTGCTTGTTCTCCTCCACTCAGTTAAACAAAGAGAAAAACCAAGAAGAGAAATATGAGCAGCTGAAAAAGAAAAGTGCTGTCATGATTGTACAATAGGTTGCCAGTATTTACAAAATTCTGTGTATTCAGATTCAATATTTTCCATATGAAGATCATCACTTAGTATTAATGCTGAAGCTGTAAGGAGGATAGGGCCCCTCTTCCAATAAATAATTTGCAGATACAAGGAAAAGTACAATCCCTGCCCTGAGGACCTTGGAAATAATATCATGTTTGTGTAAGTTGAAATAGAAAAGTGTTTGTTTACTACAATAAGTGCTTAACACACAATAACTAAACCAAAACTATTATTTCAAAAGGGTTTAGAATAATATTTTAGTTATCTCAATGTTTATAGAATTGAAAAAGCAGGAACTACTAATAATGACAGTCTCAAATACTTGTATTTTTCTTTGGAAAATCCAGAGACTGGTATAATGACATGCACTTGTCAAAAAGAAAGCAGTTAGACAGATGAGCTCTTCCATTACAGGATTTGGCCTAGAGGAGTGCAAACAAACCAGCATTCTCTTCAGGGCAATTTACACCTATCGATCTCCAGAAATTTATATTGTTGAGGAAATTTGGGAATTTTACTATGCCAAGTCAGAAAACATTGCAAGTTATTTATGAGATCAGCAAAGAAAGAGTAACCACATAAAAAAGTATATAATATTTTATTCAGGTTATGTTGGAATACAGAATAAAAAAAGTAATACAGAAAAAGAGTAAGATACAGAAAATAAGCATTGTGGGAACCCACATTCTCTTTTCAGATAATTTTTATCAATATGAATGCTGAGAAGCATCCATCCTTTATTGTCTGTCAAGACAGACTACACATGACTCTGGAGAAATGTTATCACATTGTCTGGTTCTCTTATTCACAGAATATCCGTGACATTCACAGAATGAGGACCTATAAGTTTGTTCTTAAGTTACTACGTCCCCCTCCCTGTTATGCCTCTGTAACCCAGACCATGAATCAAGCACATGGAGGAAGAGATTCAATATAAGTGCACATTTATTGGAGAAAGAAAAAAAAAAGTATCTGAGGGTCCTGGTAGATGATAAGTTGGACATGAGTCATCAGTGTCCTGGCAGCCAGGAGGCCCAAGCATGTCCTGGGGGACATCAGGCCCAGCATCACAGCCAGGTGAGGGAGGGGATTGTCTGCTCTGCTCTGCACTGGGGCAGCCTCACCTTGAGTGCTGGAGGCAGTTTGGGGTGCCACAAGGAATATAGATAGAAAACTATAAGAGAGTGTCCAAAGGAGGGCAACAAAGATGGTGAATGGCCTTGAGGGGAAGCTCTGTGAGGAGCATCTAAGGTCACTTGGTCTGTTCAGCCTGGAGAAGAGGTGATACCTCAGTAAGTTACAACTTCCTTGTGAGGGGAAGAGGAGGGGCAGACACTGATCTCTTCTCTGTGGTGATCCAAGACAGGACCCCAGGGAATGGCCTGAAATTGTGTAGGGAATGGCCTGAAATTGTGTAAGGGGAGATTTCAGTTGGATATCAGGAAAAGGTTCTTCACCCATAGGGTGGTTGGGCACTGGAACAACTGCCCAGGGAGGTGGTCACAGCAACGAGCCTGATAAAGTTCAAGGAAAGTTTGGACAATACTCTAAGGTGCCAGGTGTGACTCTTGGGGATGGTGCTGTGCAGGGAGTCAGACTTGATGATCCTTGTGCTTCCCTTCCAACTCGGCCAATTCTGTGATTCCAACCTTTGACCAGTCACCACTTTGTCAACTCAACCATAGCAAGTTTCTTGAACACCACCAGGGATGGTGACTCCATCACATTATTGTGCAGCCCATTCCAGTGCTTGACAGCCTTTTCTGTGAAAAAAATCTTCCTGATGTCCAACCTGAATCTTCCCTGGCACTGCTTGAGGCTGTTTCCTCTTGTCTTGTTGCTGGTTGCCTGGGAGAAGAGAAAAATATTTGTAAAATGCTGCAATATGGACAGCACAGAATAGCATGTGTGAGATGAGTACGATGTGGGGGCAGGACCATCCCCATGAAGGGACACACTGGCCTCCCGAGAAGTGGTCTTGGGCTCCCTCCTTTCCTTGCTGTGCTCCTCCACTGCTGCAAGCAGTACCAGTCTTGCATGCATGGGATTTGCTCCCATGCTTGTCATCCAGGGCCTTTGCTGGATCACCCATGTCATGGAGGAGCTCCAGCACAGACACCATAAAAGAGCTAAAAGAAAAAGAGGAAAAGACCCAGAAGTGAAAGGAGTACAGAAAGGAGAGGAAATCACTGTTTTAATCTACACCACATGTACAACATGGCTGAGCTACAAGCTCTAGGGAGTCATAACTCTGAATGTCCTGACTTATGTGTGTTTAAAATCTGAACTGTTGCCTTACAACATGGGGTGGGTTTTTACGCATTTAATTTAATTTTTTTCTTTGGGGAAAAAGAAAGTATGCTTTACTGTACAGTGAAAGAAATGCCATGACAGACAGTCAAATAAATATCATCCTCACATTTATTTGCATGATTAAGCCATCAGACAGTCAAGTAAATGGAATGGAGTGCATTTATTTTAATAACCTCCAAGGTATTTTTGGACACATAAATAAAATAGGGATGGCAAGTCATGGCCCTTAATTTTTCCATTGTTAAAACAGTGCAAGTCTAGAATAACTCCTCTGAAATAAAGGTAAAATCTGTGTAAAAACAAACTAATATACCTCTGAAAACCACTCTCCTTTTCCCATCCTCCCCTATACAAAGAGGATTTTAATTAGGAGCACTTTAATTAGTTATGAAGGACAACATGCAACTGTGTGTCTAGACAAAGTTCAGTGCTGTAGTGGATATTAAATACAAGACAGTAAAGTGCCCACACATTCTTGTTCTGTAAGAATCAGGAAGCTCTTCTCATAACTCCAAGACATTCACTTCTTCAAAAGTGCATGACATCTGCATTGTGCGCCATGGTTTCCATATCTACAGAAGACCAAGAGGACAGCATTGGTAGAGCAGAATACTCAGTGTGGAATACCTGAAATCCACAGTACTCACATTTAAAGGATTCTTTTATTTTTTTTATCTGGGGATTGTTTTAAAGACTTCTAGACTGACTCTAGATTGGCCCTACAGACTAAATGCCTTATAGTGGCTGGAGTCCATTAGAGCTCTGGGAGTCTTTACTCCAATTTAATTTCTCCCAAAGAAATCTAGCACATACATGCCAAAATCATCCTACAACGAGAAGCAAAGAACAGTCATTAGGGACAACTGGGAGTGTTGTTTTCAAGTGCAATCCTTATTTGCACTGAAATATCAACATTGGCACACACTGTGAGGGAAAGGAAAGATAACTTAAGCCCATAAACTACGCCTTCTGTATTCTTGAAGTAAAAGAATAAGTCCTAGAAAAAGCACCAGTTCTCACCACTCCCACGGCGAGGACAGATTAATGCCCCTACAGCTGAGAAAGGTGCAGGACAAAATTTTGGAAATGCTTCCAAGGAAGTGCATATGAATTCAGACATTACTTATAGTCCTTTATGACTCAGAGCCTGGTATATGATGCTTAGTCATGAGTCCTGTACTTGGAGATGACAGAAAACATTTTAGTATCCAGAAGGATCCAAATACCAAATTAATCCTATTTTTACCACCCAAAACAATAGTTTAATTCAACAATGGTGAGAAACATGAACTGAGTTTTGTTTTAAATCAATAGTGAAGGTTGTTCAGTTGTTCAATATTACAAATTGCAAAATTGGAAGAAGTGTGAAATGACCCAAAGTGATGATTATAAAGCAAAGTAATATTATTAAAAAGTTATATCAAGCTAAGGAAAATGTCTTTAAGTTTCTTGTGCTACCCTAAGCCTTATTTTCATTGTGGGTAGGTTCATGATCAAGGCATGAAAACAGCAAAGGTCATAATTTCCAGACCCAGTGAAACCTGGTGATTTACATTGGGAGCACTAACAACTCCAGAAAATTGCTGTAGGAGGTGGGTATTCTGGTTTGTATCCTGCAATACTCCAGTATGACATAATATCTTTCAGCAGATGAACCAGGACCTCAGTGGACATGTCCACATTATGCTTAGTTCCTTGACAATCTCCCAGAGGTCACCTGGCTACCTTACTCTCCAGTTTTCCTTTGAAGGAAATTAGCTAGCCCTGTTCACATCAGAGCACGAAGGCATCTCTGTGGATAACTCATTAGCAACTCTTCCCAAAAGACAGCATGGATCAGCCTACCTCTGTGGGTCCTGCTCAGTGCAAATAAACCTACATTCCTTTCTGTCATACCCCACAGCCTGCAGCATATACCGTAAGATTCTTATAATGAAATTTGCACTCTACAAGACTGAAACACAATCCACATGCTACACTTTGACTAGAAAAACACATAAAAAATAGCAACTTGTAAGGCCACCCTGGGAAGCTCAGAAAACTCATACACTATGAATGTGACCAGTCTGTTTCAGAGAACAGCAGCCCTGTAAAACATGGATGTTACCAGCCTGCACCAGATGGTCTGTGGGCCAGGCATCACAGTCTTCAGCAGACACATTTAACAGCATGAATATACTGGGTGAATTTTAGTTTCTTTACAGGAAACTCCTGGATACTTGAGAAGTTAACTGAGGAGAGCTTGATAGATTGTGCCTTTCTTGGATCTGGGATTTCAGTGGAGTGAAAAGTGTTTGGTGGTTGTATCAAGTGCACCAGTGCAAAGAACAGTCAGCGGAGTCACTTCCAGAAATAGTAGCACAGCTTCCCAGAGAAGCAAGAGAGAGCATTGTTAATGGACTATTTCTGTAGCCCCCTGACCTGGAAGACGATAAAGAGGAACTCCTGTATAGGTCTCCTATGGAGAGGTGATATGTCAAAGTCTAGCAAGCCAAGCAAGATGTCAGGACAGTGATTCTGGTGCCAGGCAGCAATAAATTTGCGCCTGTGGTAACAGGGTACCATCTTGGAAGCCTGTGAACAGGGTGTGAAATACTGCATTCCCATGGCACATAGGAACCTTGCACCCATCAAGTTCAACTGGCACCTTTTGTGTGACCTCTTGGATATTTCAACTTGAACAGAATAAATGGTCTAGTAAAGAGGTTAAATCAAATATTTATGTCAGTATTCCCACTGAGGACTAATCTAGATTAAAATCATTATAATTAACAATAAAGTTTTAATCCTAAATGAGTGGAACTTCAGCCTGAGTAAGGATGTACTCCAAGCTACACTGCCATGCACTTTTATGGATTAAAAGTGGCAGATGCTGTGAAAATAAGAGAGGTTTTCTGCAAGAAAGGAAATTAAATTATGTTAAAAATATCTAAAGCAACACATTTTATCCTAGTAACAAACCTTAATTACTCTATCACATTACCAGAAGGGATTTTATGAATCTCTCTGAAATAAATCATATCAGTCATCCAAAAAAAGTTTTAATGATCAATCTAAAATGGAAGTGAACCAAGCCATAACTTCTCAGGATTCCTTGTAATGACTCACAGAATACAAGCTGCTAGTAACACGTGAATTGTGAGCTTGAAATACAGGCTGCTACTTTGAAAGTGTCTGAAATTCAGTAGACATCGATTCAAGTGCACTTTTAAAAAGCCATTTGCAGCTTCCTGCTGAAGAAGCAAAAATTGAGTTGCCAAGATGAAAAGTCAAGGGAGTGCCAAATGCAAAAGGCACAAGAAAAACTTTTGTTACAAAATCTTTAAAACCCAGTACTGTTGTTCACTTCAAAATTAAGGCTTGATGTAGCCAGTGTATGTACGTTTGTCTAACTTTACCAGCATGAACTTGCAATCAGTTACGGATTCCCTGTGGCAAGCTGTGAGTGAGCTTTGCTCAGTGGGGCACTGACTTGAGTCTCTCTCCTTCAGTATCAATTTTCATGAAGTGTGTAAGACCTTAATAGTTTTGGGACCTCTAATCCTCAGTCAAACTTGGTTAAAATTGGCTGCCAGTTCAGAAATTATTAGAGGACCGTTAGAAAAGCACATGAATGGATAGAGGAACAAAAGAGTACTAGAATCAAATAATTCCTTTCCTGTTAGAGTTTAAAATCAAAGGGGCACATTGAAAGTAGGCTGTGAATCAAGGAAAAAGTTCACACTGATGTTTCTGTTTGATTATCAAGAGTCTTTCAAACATGATGGTGGAAATGTCATCCTCTGAAACGTTTCAAACTTCATTTGACAATTTTTTTGTGAATAAATAATAAATTACCCTGTAGTAAAAGCTTTTTTTTTTTACAGTGAATAATTAAGTATTTTCAGTAAAATTTATGAGCTGTATAAAAAAATGGTTCTTTGTGATATCTCTCTTCAGGTGAGCAAATATATACTTATATGGAACACACAAAAATTTAGAAAGGTATGAAACTGTTTGAAATTAAATTTAAATCTTCTTAAATCTTCTTCACTAAGTCTTCTTAAGATATACAAAAAATATCACTAAATCAGAAAGGAAACCCATAAGGCATTAAAAATCACGCTGTGTATGCTAAAAAATATCTGTCACGGTTGAGCTATATACTAAACCATAATTTCAGAGAAATACAATGAAAATAATTTGATTTACTTGGTATTTTTATCTGAATAACTCATCCTCAAATTCAGCCTGGGTGTCTGGTTCTGCGCCCTTTGTCATTAATCATTCCGAGGAAAAAAACAATCTTAACCAGCTCCTCAAAGCACATCTCCTCAAAGCTACAGCTTTATTGAAAAAATGCACCCTGGCAGTTGGTAACAATCTCTTAACTTGTACAGCTATCTTCCTGTGTTTGTTCTATGTACATTTACAAAATAAACCTCAGGCAGTTTACTTAGTCTCTCTGTCAGTATTTAACAAACTATTTTCCTTATGAAAAGAATTAGTTTCTCCTTGGCATCCATATTGTTAAACATAATCTTTGCAGAAATACCTCACTTAAGAATAGGAGTTGTATTTTATTTCACAGACCCAATTACAGCAGTCCTCAACTGATCTGAGCCCCACAGCACTCACGGACATATGGTGATGAGATTTGGTAATGTAAATGCAACATTCATTATAGGGTCACTGGCTGAAAGGTGGTGTTAAGATTCTGGGATCAAAAAAGCTAAAGCATGATCATGTAGCTTATTGCAAAAAGACTCGGAAACATGTACTGGTATGCACACCCACAGAGCCATACATACTGCTTACATTCTGCAAATATTACCTCTCTTTAAAAAGAAAGGCAAAAAATAGCCCTTGAATGTCATAGTCACACATCAGTTCTGATTTTCATAATTTTATTTTTATATTGAGATTTTTATTAACAGCGAGAGCAAAAAGAGAAAACAGAATAATACAACAAAATAAAGGAAATCTCTCCCAGCAGCTCTCTGGTAAGCAAGTGAGAACATTGGCACTTTCAGCAAATTGCTAGATTGTAATGCAAGGATGTGGGGTCTCTGTGTGCTCACCTTAGTAGTAGCTACAGGTCTGACAGGTACTATTGCTTTACTTAAATTAATGGAGTAGCTAAAAGATCAAATTTAAAAGTCTAAAATTGCTCTTAAATTCTTATCAGAAGTAAACAGATAAAAAATTTGTCTTTTGAAATGTGAATATCCTATTGAGGGTCTACAGAAGGTCAATGGACACCACACATTTTCCGCATCTTTAAAAAGGATTGGAAATTTAATTATAAACCAAGCACAGATCTATAAGGCGAAAGTCTAATCCTGGTCAAGTCAGTGGTAACCTCCAGCCTTCAAACCTTCCCATTGATGGAAACATGGTCAAGGTTTAAAAGAGGCTTCATGAGTTATTGGAGCCATATCTATCTCAGCTGAGCAAGTTCTGAATTCCAAAAAGTTAGTTTGATTTTGAAGCTTGACAGAAGGCTGTGTGCAAACACAGAAACTGTCACTGCGAAGGCAACACGAAGGCTCCACCTGTGCCGCCTGTACAGGATCACTTCTCCCAAGTCTGCCTGCGTGGGCCAGGCACCAGGGGCACCATGATTTTGTACACGCAGCAAGGGACTTCCTGCTCTCCTGCCAGCCCCTCAGAGGAGCTTTCAGCTAATCAATGGACAACTGAAGAAATCCTGCTCCTGAACTGTGCCAGACTTCTGACAACAATGTGTAACTTCCCTCCTAAAGAAAAATTTAGGGAACATGGGGACTTAGTTACAGCACATTGTAATGAATCTTCCCATCCATACTGCCTACAAGACCACTAAAAATTTTATTTTTTCAGTGCAGATGATAGAAATTCAACAAAGTTTACAGTTTTGCTATGCACATTTGGCAGACTGCATTATGGGACTTGTAGTCTAAGACCCCAGAGAACTGCTTGGTTTTCGACTCTTCCTTCAGGAACAACTCACAGCAGCATCACAGATTTTTCCTCCTTCCAATTACAATCCTGCATGGATGTACTGACACGAGGAACATTCAGTAATCAAGATCTGCAGTACCAGGCCACAGGGACACATGGATGATAGCAGAAAAACTGGAATGATTATTGATGCCTCCTCTGAAAAATACAATGTAAAATTAAATCCAGATTAAATGGGGAAAAATGCAAACACTGTTAAAAGCTGCCATTTCAGCCACATATTCCACAAGTTTTTAGTAATCCAGTAATGATTAAAACAATTTTTACATGCATTCACTGCACATAAGTAAATCAAATTACTCAATCTACTAGTTATTTGGTTACCATTCTGTGACATCAATAATTCAAAAGCTAAGCTCCTAAGAACTACTTCCTCCAGTTTAAAGGAAAAATTTTGATTGGCATGCAGAAAGATCTGACAGATTAGTCATTGGGGGCAGTCACAGCTAATCAGCCACTTGACTTTTGACTTCTTTTTCCCACTGAAAAAGTTCTCAAAGTTACAGCTAAAGTTGCTTTAACACGAATACATATTCAGTGAATTTTTTCTCCTCCTTGCTCAGTGGTATCATCAGAAAAGGTATTTCTAAAAATCTCTCTTTTGAAAGAAGTTACACTTATGGTGTCAAAAAGAATGCTGTGACACATTAAACAGAGTTTCAGAGATGGCCACTACCTCCCAAGCTTATGTTCTGAGATTTCATTGAAATTCAGTCATTTGGTGTTCTTTTGTTGGTAAAACGCACCATGATGATGGTGCCAACAACCTTCTTACTGGCCAAGGTGATTAGAACACTTAAAACTCAGAAGGAATGGGTGAAACCTGACTGCTCTTCCATACGTCCACAGGTAAGCTGTACCAAAAGTGTACTTGAAGCACACAAGAGATATTTTGCAATTTGCCCTAAATTCAAAGTCACATTCCTACAATCACTGAGGAGAGGGCAGGTTTGAATTTGGCTTTGGAAAAGATTAGCCTATTCCAGGATATATACTGGCCTGAAAAGAAAAGATATGCCACCTCTGATCATATGTGACAAATAAAGACAAAAGGGCTTTTAAAACTAGAGGAAAAATAAATCTGAAAGATGCTTCTTTCTACTATTATGCTTCTGGATGGTTCTGTAAGATATCTGCTCTAAGCCTTGTGCTAAACAGCTGGAATTCTCTAGAAGACAAGATTTTCCTCTCCCTGATGCTCCCACAGTCTAGATCTACTGCATTACCTCTGAGCTCTGAAAGGCTTTCTGCAATGCTGGCAAGTGCTTCCTATGGAAAACATTCCTGTTTACAAGGAGAACTGTGAATTTCTAAATCAACATTTGGGATTGTTATAATTGATCTGTATTTGTCACACTGCATTTCTATTTGATATGTTTACTTTCAGTGGCAAAATCAAATCTAAGGAACTTTAAAGGGAAAGTTGATAAATCAAATTATGAAAGAAGTATGGTCACAGAATTACACTTCTAGCATGATCAGGGCAAAAAGGTATTTCCTGTATTAATTTACTTTTGCACTCCCTTTTCTCAACTTAAGAGACAATTCCTTTTTTTACATGATTTGAAATACATCAGGATCATTTTAATTCTTAGTTAACATATCCTGAAGTTAGTTATTCCTTTTTTGCAACAGATACAAAGATCTCCAGAAACAGGGCTTTTCTTCGTGATATTTTCTTTATCAATGAAAACTAGTATCCCTGAGCCCTTGGATTTAAATGTGCACTAACCTGTCTTGTTCACACTAGTCCAATGAGGAATTCCATTACAATTAATGAGGCAGATATCTTGATCCAGAACCTACAACTCTCTTTTAATTTCAGCATAACTAATGTAAATAGGATGATATATGAGCTATGAGCAGTGAAACCAAAATACAAATACACTGAATTGTATTCCAAGCTACTTTGATGATTAAAACCTGGAAAAGTGAATTTTATTTTAGTGAACTGAGACTTGTCTTTTATAAGGCAATCTCTTGCATCATGCCTTATTTTCAAGCCTGCAGTTTTAGGAGCTGTCTAAACAGTTCTGTTAGCAAGCCTTAGAAACACACTGATTTATGGAGGGACAGAATAGCTAGTAACACACATGCAAATATGAAGACACCTCGTAAGACATCCTATTGGTGTTTTATAGTCTGCCAACTAAGGTGTATTGTAAACTCTGGAACCCTACTATCTGCAAAATGTTCTACTTTGGGCAGTTTCATGTGAGTTTCTGTTCTCAAGCAGGCAGCCAGTCCATTGGCTTTTCTATGACAATCAGATATTGCTTCCACTTATGTCAATCAGCTCAAATATTTTAAGGAATATAATTAAATATTGTATCTACATAAACAGTCCAATGTTTCAAAATCTATACCCTCTTATCCTTAGGCAAAACAAAGCAACACATAGATGAAAAGAAATTTTTATTTCCAGAACAGCAATAGCTAGAGCCAGACAGCTGGTGTCCAAGCTCAGAGTTTACAGCTATTGAGTGCATTTTCACTTCATTTGTAGTAACAGCTGTGATTTCTACACATATTTTGCAAATCAGAGGACAACCATTTTCTCTGAGTAACTAATCACGCCTCCAAGGGCCTGCATTAGCAACACAGACATCCTTTTAAGGGAACAGAAAACACCACCTTTGCTATAGCCTTGACCTAAACCCAAAAGAGCAAGGCTCTTGGGGTCATGATTTCAAGCAGCACTGCCCATACCTTTCCCCTCAATCATTTATTAGATCATTACTTCACCACTATGGGAAAAGAAGTATGAACAAGTTCACTTCTACTTTCATATTTCTCATGAGTTCAGCAGTTCCTGAAGTCTGATACATAGAAAGGTCTTGTTGCAGACTGATTATAGGCTGGTTGCCAGAAAGATCAAGTAAGGTATTTTAAGCTTCATCAACCATATGGACGTACCTTGTCTTTTTAGAGGATATATTTTTCCCCGAGGATTTTCAACATTTTAAAGTTCTATTATTTAGATTTTTTAATAATTTCAGATACATTTAGGATGACTGAGACTCAGCACAGAAGTCCACAAATCCGACAGTAATTTTCCAACAGTGCTGTGTTCTTGGATGTTAAATTTCTTTACCTTGTGTGGTTATATATTCAGAGAATGGGTAAGAATGGAATGGAACCCAGTGAGTCATCTGGTAAAACCTCCCTGCTCAAACAGGGTCATCCTAGAGCACATGGCACAGGATTATGTCCAGATGGTTCTTGAGGGAGATTCCACAGTCTCTCTGTTGGAGAGAGGGCAATCTGTTTCAGTATGTGATCACTGCACAGTAAATAGCTTCTTCATGTTCAGGTGGACTTCCTGTACTTCAATTTCTGCCCATTCCCTCTTGTCCTAGTGCTTGGCTCCACTGAGAAAAGCCTGGATCTATCCTCAGACATCTTCCCTTCAGGTACTTGAAGACATTTATGATGTCCCATCTCAGTCACCTCTTCTCAAGGCTGAATAGGCCCCTGTAATTAAGCCTTTCCTTGTAAGAGCTCCAGATTCCTAACCCTCTTTGTAGCCCTCAGCTGGACCAGCTCCAGGACCTCTATGTCTGGACATAATCCTCCAGATGCAGCCTCACTAGGGCTGAGTAGAGGGGCACATTTTCAACTGTAGATACATTAGAGCCGCAATCAAATATTTCTTGAACAGGAAAAGCTGATTTTTGTCTTTGTGTCTCAGGGTTGAACATCAACAGCCCCTCCTGCCTCATAACACACACATTTTGCAATCATATCTTCAAGTCCTCCCTATCTACTTGTCTTTGTTTTCTGTCGGACATGAGACTCTTGTATTGATCTATATTTTTGCCACTAGTTACAAGCCTGCTGATCTGATGTAAATGTAACTCTACTTGGCTGCCAGGGAATCTTGCTGAAAGTCAAGTCTCTCATTCTCTGGCAGATAAACAAATAAGTTCAGGGGTTGTCTTCAGTCCCTGGAATTATGCAGAAGATTTTGCCTTCTGGTATCTCTACCACACTTTTAAATTGATTTGATCTGCAAGTTACAAAGGGATAAGCAGGGGTCCCTGTGGCATGACAGCCAGAAGCCTTGCTTCTTTAGTGATCCAGGTTAAAAACTGACTCACACATGATCTCAGAAATTACTACATATGATAGAAAGGCTGTTGCATGCAAGAAAAGCTGTCCATCTCGGTGTTTTCACTAAGGTTTTACCAGATCATGCTCATAGGAGGCAAAAGAGGTAGCTCTAAGTTTTAACAATCCTATCTTAGTATCTTACTATTTCTACTACTTTAAATTCTCTAAAGCCAGCGAAGCCCACCTCAAAAGGTTCCACAATGGGCTGCCAGTTTTAAAGCTCTAGCACAAAATAATCCTTTTTCAAATCTCTCTTATACACACCTGAAGGAAAAATGCAATGATTTAAACAACACGTTTATCCCTTGTACAGTGCAATTGAAATTGGAAAACTTGGAAATTTTCCAAAAATAGAAAAATGTCCTCAAAACATGAAAATTTTAGGTAGGAAAATGGAAATTTAAAATACCGTAGTTAAGCATACAGCATAACTAAAAGCAGCTTTTAAAACAAAGCCCCAAATCTTCTAGAGAAAAATATATATTAAGTGCATGATGATATTCACCAAATGTATTCCTCCCAAATGTGTGACCTGAGTAAAATGTTAGGAAAAAACTGGAGTTTTTACTATTTCACAGCAACTTCAGAGCACACAAATAGCACAGGATCAGTGCCACAGGCTGCATGTTCTTTAGCAATGTCATTGATAATAGTATCTTCAAAGGAGGTGCAGCATATCCAACTCCATTTCAGTCCCTGAGAAGTCTCCCTAAAACTTCCAAGAGAGCTGGGCACTGTTTCATATGAATTATATTTCCCTTGTAGACAGATTTGCATTTTATTGCCCAAGTTAAATAATATCAAAACTCCTAAGAGGCACAAATTTCCTAGAATCTATGTTATGCCCTGCCTTCATTCCCCAAAAGCAGTCCTGAGTAGAGGCATACAACTGCAATAAACTAGATTTTTGGCAAGTTTTGCCCACCAATTAAATTTTATCTATTAAAGTAAAACAAGTCTGTTTGATCAGAACTGAAGCTTGGAAACATTGCTGGGAATCTAGCACCTAAAAGGTCTAGTACAGAAACACTAACACAATTTTGTAATAACTGCTAATTTATTGCACATCACAAGTTTTTCTTGGAGGAACACAGAGGACAAAAATTTTCAAGTCAGTTATATTTTTACTCAAATATCAGCAAGCCTTAGGGATAACCCTTACCCGATGAGCAATACTTGATGCAGCACATGCACTTCAGGAATGGCCATCCATGTGCACAGTCTCTCCCATTCCACCAACTGCTGCATTTGGCATCAAGATAAAACAGGGCGCTGGCAAAGGCAGAGGCTCAACATGAAACTGCAGCCTCTCTAGAGAGCAGAACAAGCAGCCCCTAGAAAGAAATGCATGGGCACTGGTCATCCACAGCCGCAAATACATGGTATAGAGCACACCTGCACTCAGAACATGCAAAACCTCTTCCCATGCATGAACACAAAAACATTCCAAATCCTTCTCCTACTTGTTCTGTATTGTGCAGGGAACTCATCCTTCTCTTTGAGGACAAAACATAAACATAGAGCTCCATTTACATATGATCACAAAAGAAGTTTACCATTAAGACTAATACCTTAATGCATACACCCCCAGTGCAATTAAAAGAGAAAACAGTGAGCATCACTGGCTCTCCTGTGTAAGTACACATACATAAAGCATGTTCTCCTACATGAGGACTGCTAGGCCCATTACACTTTACTGAAAGCGTATGCTGTTGCTTTTAGACGGAGATGTGCTCATAACATTTGAAGGGTAATGTAAAAAAATATTATTGCTGCAGTTGTGCTGTGCTCCCTGACCAAATTTGCTTAAACTGAGATGCATCACTGACAAGATTTCCCTCCACTCTTCTAGGGATATATATTCAGTATCTTGGGAACACACTGCCATCGGCAATGGCTCTTATCTATATCCACATATAAGAATACATCCCACAGTTTTCACTATCTGGATTTGTTTCCAGAACATTTCAGGAAATTCCTAGGCTCTTCTATACATGTAAGCTTTTCTAAAATACTCTTTGGGAATAAACTCTAGAAGCAGGTGGATCACAAACACTGGAGCCCAGTAGGAAACAGATTATTAGCAAAGTCAGCATTTGCACACTTGTTCTTCCTTAGGACTCTTTGCTTAAAACTGATGACTTGTTGGTAAAAAAATAACATCATCCATTTTGGTCTTCTGAGCAGTCTCTTAGTTATATCTGTGGTATCCAACTATGTTTGTCCAACACCATTCTTACATTCATGCTGTTTCCAGGGTCTGTGCTACTGATTCAATACTTTTCCTTATTTGATTACATAAAAAATTAAATTTCACATCACCCTCCTGTCCGTGTGAGAACACCAAAAGAAATCTTGAATAAAAATGTGTCACATCCTTCCTTTATTTTTTTCTGGAAAAAGAAACTGCCCTCAGAGATTCAGTGAGTGGGCTACTGGAGAAAATTAAGTGGCAAAGCAGAGAAGTCAGTGATGTGTCAAAAGACTTATTAATTCCAGTTCCCTTGGGAACTGTACCATGTTTTGCTTGACATTACAAAAGATTGATAGGTGTGAATTATACTCTACATCGGGGGTGAATACCAAAGCATATTAAAAAGCAGTACCATTTCAATTGGATTTCCCATGTTCTGGCCACTGAATTAAGTTTTCTCCTAGTTCATATATAACATTTATCAAAACTTTTCAGCACTGAAAAAAGGATAAAAAATATTAATTGGCCAATATTTGGAGAATAGATCCTTCATTTTTAAATATTTCTAAAAGACTATTACAATAATTGATTTTTAAAGTATTTAATTTGTCAAAATATTTATTCACTTCATTTGACTTAAACTTATTCTGTAACTACAGTAAATTCATATTTATAGCTGATGTAACTATGGATCAAAATTTACATGGAAATATTTGCTTGAACATAATTGCACTTTGAAGAATTCTCTCCCACTAATTGTCAAACTTTAATCTCAATCTATTCTGACACAAACTACTGATGTACAGCTAAACAACTTGGCAGGCAGGAAAAGCAATATTTCAACAATTTTTCAAGTTATTGTTGTCTCAGCACAAAAAAGGCCATACTTACTTGATGAAAAATATTACCAATCTCTAGGGTGTATAAAAAGAATTTGTTTTAATGCAGCAATTTTGGCTCATATTAAAAGCATGTGGAGATTATTTCTTTATTTTTGAAGGTAAAATGAGTTAACTCTGCCATCACTTACAGGAAAAAGTTCTAATGCTCTTAAGCACTCCATAAAAACCCCCCAGGTCACAAAGCTCTCTTTTAGTGACAATGCAGGTATCATGTGAAACACTAAACACCTAATAATTAAAATTTATGTACTAGATTCTTGTTTGCAAACTTTAAGGTATAAGCAAGAAATTTAATTACTACTTTCATCCTCAGTAAGTGCTTTTCATAAACCAACACTATTTTTAGGATACAATCATCCAGTTTGATGTGATATTAGAAGTGAAGTGTCAATAAATACATGCATTTTTATATGGTTTTGCAAATGAATAGTGAATAGAATACTGCCACCTTTTGGCTATGATCTGGCCTTAAAAATGCAACCTCTTTGTAAAATTTCTAAAATCATTAGACATATAATAATTGTTCTGAAGAAACTAGTCTGTCGACAGGCTAATGTTATGCTTATCATTAACACATTGTTGATGTAAGAATAAAACTTTTCATACTGAACTGCATAGTATTATCCTATTATTTCAGGATAATGAGCAAGCACTTTCACAAGGGCCTTTGTCTTTAGCAGAAAGGACACAAGCATAGCTTTGACAGCAAGCTAATGGAATTACTACTTTACAATCACAGCAATTCTTCTACTGCTTAGAGTTAAATAATAATACTTTAGTGCAATTCATACACTCAACTTCATAAATATTGAAACACAGACTAATTCTCTCATAAAATTCTTGCTGATGAATTGAGTCTAATCATAACCTATAAGCATTTTTAAATGCTTATATGGTGAAAGTTTAAAGGCATGTAACTATTTCAGTAACCTCCAAAAGAAGGACTCTGAAGTATCTTACCATGAACAAATGATGCTTCCAGATCAGGCAGTGAAGAAGAATTGAGATTTGGGATTAATCCCTAGCAAGTGTTCCAAGTCATTGCAGAGAGATTCTCCCAACTGTAGGCCAATCAGGTTTCAATTTAATTCATTTATGCTGAATAAATTTAATAAGAGGATTTGATCAATTTTTAGGGAAGTGTTCGCTGATTAAAAAAATCAGGAAAATAAGTGCTCCTTTTTTGTTTCAGTATTTGTTTCATCACTGGGGCATCTGGTTACCAAGGCACACAGAAGGATTATCACTTCTCTATGGACTACTTTAAATTAGAGTCTATAAGCCTACAACATGTTTACTATGGATTCCGCTATCTCAACTCTCCAGTTTTGCACTGTAAGAAAAAATAACTAGTAACTTGGTGAAGAATACAAAATCCCCACCAGACTGCTCTAATTAGAAGGAGAAAGGTTCTTACCCAATTCCCTGTAAAATGCCAATGCCATAGTTAAGTGAAATACAATTTTCATTTGTAAGCATTTTCATACCATTATGCTTTAAAGAATATGTTAAAAAGCAATAACCACAAATTATTTTGCTACTGTAAAGACAGATCTTGTATCTTTTTTCCTACTATTGTAAATGCTTTCTATGTCAAAACTTTGTTAAATACTATCCTATCAGAGTTAAGTAGCAGGAATTCACTAGGCTAGAAGCTTAATTTCCATCAACAAGTATAAGCACTTGAAACTATCCTGACAACATTTTGGAATTTCAAGGTATCATTCACATCTAGAGAAGAACAAACAGCAAGATTCCTATACTTTTAGCCACTAATGCAGTAGTTTCCCCTTTTAAACCAATGCTATTTAAAAGACTTGCATTTCTCCAAGTATTGGCTATTGGCACAGGGAGTTTTTACACAGAGACCAAAACTGTGCAGGCTCAGCTGAAACTTTTTATACAGACAAGCAAGAACAAATTTGTTCTTCAGAATTAAATAAATGCATAAACTGTTCACTTTAGACACTTTCTTCTCCATCTATCCTATTTCAAACTTTTTTTACCAAGACAATCTGAAGAGGACAACTAGGAATATTTGCAAAATGCCTGGTTTTCAGAAATAAAATTTAAAACAGCATTTAACTTTGACAAATAGCGCTCACTAACCTTTAAAAATTTGCCTGTAGGGATAAAATGACAAATAAAGTCACAATGGGACTTATTGGACTTTTAGAATATTGCTCTAACAGGGCCCTTCAGGAAATACTGCTTCACATTATATCAGCACTTCCATTTTTCAGGGCCTAATAACTCAGTTTGAAAAAAATAACCAGCCAAAAGAAGCAAAACAAAAATCCCATACACACCTTCCCTATGGGATGAAACAACACATGACATCATGAATGAACCTTGCTTCACAATTTAAAATGTGTAAGTTTCTCTGCCTGGATGTAGTTCATGACGCTCATGATATTTCACAAATAAGAATATTGCAAAACATTAGCACAGGTAACTGAAATGTTTTCAGTATTTTGGGAGGGACAGAAAAATTTGACCTCTTTAAATGTCTTAAGATGATTTAACATAGTGGTGAAAATGCTGTGCTGCAGCAGGCAGTATTAGCTGTTACGCTTATGCTCTGGTCCAAATCCTGTATCTGTTTCAGACCCTTTAAAAACCACTGAACTCAACAGACAAATCCCACTGCCTTCAACCAGTTTGGATCAAACTCCTTAAGATTTATCATGCCACAGAAAACCCGCTTATGTGATATACCAGACATTTAGAAATACCAGTCTTGTTAGGCAAGGAGGGAGTAATTATGGAGATCTAAGACATCATAGTCTGTTGACTGAAAGCAGTAATACATGTTGTAGAGATCAACATTGTACTAGAAGTTCAACAGTGAGAAAGGAAAGTCAGCTTCCCCTTCACCTTCCTGGCTGAGGCTGCATTCAGAGCAGGGATTCTAAGCAAGCTCACAGAGGCAATCACAGCCCTAGGGAGCAGCTATTGTTCTCAGATGGAAGAGAAGCCCACAGCCACAGGCTGATCAGTTGACAGAAGTGCCTAAACCATTTCTCCTTCACGTGCATTTTCCTGAAGCAGCCATGTTTATGACAAATCTGCTAAAAAAATCTAAGTGGTGAACTCAGTAGAGGGATGTTAATAATAAGTTAGTATCCTTATTTCAGATACTCCTTTAGTAGTAACAATTGCATCTTCCCTTTTTAATCTACTCTTCATTATAAAAAATTTTAACGTTTCTTAAAACTGTATTCACTGAGAGTTCAAACTGTTGAGGCCATATAGTGTGATTGACAAATAGTGAGAATAGAGGAGCTGGAAAATGTAAGAAAGTCTGTCTCTCAAACACCTTCACATGGAGCTGGCAACAAATTTACACAGGGTGCCTCAAAAAAGAATTTAAAAAAACTCCCAAAAAAAAACAACAAAAAAAACCCCAAACAAACAAAAAACAAAACNTGATCTTTGCTTTCTATATCTTACATGCTTGAGATAGGAACACCCATGTGTGTTCTGCTTCAAAAGCACTGAGTTCACGTTTTGTAAAGCACTGAGTTCACGTTTTGTAAAGCAGCAATCTCTTTGCTATGGCACCTTCTTGACTCTTTGAATATGTCCAGACAGGCCTGCAAGCTTTGTGGTGACTCTCAGTCCCAACCTCCTAAATATCCAGACCCTGTAAGTAAACCTGGATTTCTGATCAAAAGAAAGAAGTGCACTTACAGAAAGAGGTGCACTACAGAACAGCGCTTACAGCTCCTTCTGATATGGAAATAAGATGACAGGGTGCATAGGCAGTACAGAGGTCTTCATGTACACAGAGAATTTATTTCCTTTCCTGCCCATGAGCTACTCACCTACCTTTAATACTTTAACTCATGTCTTGTTATATGACTTGTTCCAGCAAACGTTTTAGTTGCTGTTTCTCTTATTTGTTTTTATCCCTATTTGGATCTGCTGTACCATCTCCCACATTGCACCCCACTAAAATTGTCCTTAGCTTATTTCTCTGAGCTGTCTTGGTGCAATTTATTATCTCCATATGATTGTCTAGTAATATTCTTACACAACTTTATCTCATGTATCAATCATCCATTCAATGTATTGTCCCACAATTATCACAATGAATGTAGGCTACTGCAGCTGTGGAAGAACAATGCCTTCAAAGACAGCTCTCAAACAAAAGGAGAGAAATGAACATCTTCACCACAACCCCCGCCCCCGTGAGAAATTGTGCTTTCCACTGTCTTCGACTCATTACCGACTGGAGGCCCCTACAACAATTAAGTACTCCAAGAGACCAGAGTGAGGTCAGATCTCTTCCTCTTTTCCTGGTCCTGCCACCAAGCTATTGTGCTAGCTCTCAGTAAGTCTTTATCATCTCCCTGCTTCAATTTTCCTCCTCAACAAATGCGCCTAAAATGTTATCCCTCCTGGAGAAGTTAATTTGAGATGAGTACAGGGAGCACTGTAAGATTGGAATGTTTTTCTCGTGGTTAGCATGGTGACGCAGTCCACTTCCCATGGACAAAGCCCAAGAACAGGCAGGGTTTCTTTTTGTATTTTCAGGCATCTTTGGTGCATTACTGGTGCAGTTAAAAGAAATTAAAAACAAAAATTTAAGCAACAGCAAGCAGGTGATAAATGTGTCTATACCTGTAAGAATATCTGAACCTGAACTTTATACCCTCAGGAAAAATTCTAGTTTCCACTGGCAACCAGTACAGTCTGGATATAAATTTTGATAACATTATGACTGAACAGCAGCACATCCTAACTCCTCCAATTAATACAGAGACAGAAACCCCAATTAGGAGGCTGATCATGCATTGTGTTTCTACACAGACTACTTGAGAAAATGGGAGACTAGGGGCCTCAAAGAAGGTTTTCCTGAAAAAAAAAAAAAATAAATAAAGAGGCCTGGAAAGCAGGCAGTGAAAATCTCAGCTGGAGGAAAGATCTCAGGGGTCAAGAGGTATGTGTGGAAACAACTGCCAGGGGGTGCTCAGGAACCTTGATCTGTAATGGTTGAGGCCAGTAGCCATGAGCAGAGGCAGACAAAGATCCAACGTGGCTTTGGCTCCAGCCTTCCTGGACCAGCCATGACCTCCCTGCTGGGAAGAGAAGCCAACATCTACTGAATATAAAGCTGGGGGTGAGCAAGTCCACGTGAGATAATCTAATAGAGTGAAGCCACTAATCTTGTTGGCTCTTGTTGGAGCCCAAGTAATCAGACCCACTATGGGCTGTTGGTTTCTCTGCCTTGCCCTTGAACATTACAGGGCAGTACTCTGCAGTCTGTACCAGAGTCCCTTCTGAACAAATGCTGTCTGACACTGATGCACCAGGCTGTGGATATATTAGACTATTGTGAATACAGCTTTTTTGTAGGATTTGCCATGGTGACTGTGACTATTATCATGACCTTATGAAGACAGGTATGATAAGGTACAACCGTCACCCATGTGTGAAATACACTGCCTGTATTTATACAGCATGCTCATCTGACATCACCAGATTGCCCTGAAACCCATTCTGTATAGCCCAGAGGCTCCCACATGAAAAGGCACCTAGCACTACCTGCAAATATTCACCACCACCCCTTTCCAAGCTACTCACTTCTGTGCAACTACCGCATGCAGGCAGGATGTGGTTTGGCAGCCCCCGTGCTGCCCTACAACAGAACTGAGAATGGAAGTGGGGCTGCAATCTCTGACACTCCATGCTACCAGGGCCAGCCTAGCCTCCAGTTAATTGAGAAGGCTGACAGCAGACAGCAATCCTGAGAAATGACAAACTATTCCTTCAGTAAATGCAGGTAAATATGCAGCTGCCAGGAAACATTAAGACAGCCTCTGGTTTTAATTGTAAGCTTTTCCTAAGCTACCTGAAATGAATGTCCAGACCAAAAGCTCACAGTACCACACCTGCCCTGTCCACTTGCCTGGACAACAACCCTAAGTTTCTCTTCTCTTAAAATTCAGCCCTGCTTCATGAGAATTCCATGCAGATGAAACTACATATTTGGCAACCTAAGGCAGGGTGTAGGGTGGGCTGTTTTTTTAAAAGAAAATTTTACACAGAAGAATAACATGTAGAAAAGATACAGCTCCCTTTCACCTTTTTCTGATTCTGAACTGTTTTCTGATGTGTAGTCTTTGGCCAGGTCCACCACCCAGTTACAGAGCTATGGATTTTGAACGTAAAAAAGACAGAACATATATGAAGCATCTCTCCCTGTTCCTCCCTGTTTTTCCCCCTAAGCTCTTTAGATAGCTTACTTGAGCATTAATTTACTGTGGGATTGATCTATCTATTTGTGTTCCAGTCAGAAGGGCTACTAAGAAGGTTGTGTCATGCTTATGTTAAGAGCTGTGGACTTCTGGGTCAGGGCTGACCAGATCCTAATGAACCTAGAGGGCAAGCAGGGCATACAGTGGTTAAATTTGGGTATTACTTTTGCTCAGGTACTTTAGAATCCTGTACTTAGGAGTCAAATTTAAGGTTGTGAATGTTACACATTTGCAGCCGTTATTAGAGCAAAATAGTATTCATAAAGTGTCATAATTACTAAAAGGAAGATGACCAATAACACAGTAATAAAAGAAAAATTAATGCAGTAGTAAATAAAGCAGTAATAAAATGTTTACAATACAATAAAAGATGAAAACATAATGAAAATTAATTCCACAGGAATTGGTAAAATTCTGCAGGTCCTACCTCACATACATGAATGTGACAAAAGATTATTTTACTTTCCTTTACTCAGAGAATATCTTACATTTCAAGAAATGTACCCACTTGTTACATAAAGCCTAAAGTTTACAACTCTTTTACCAAAGTTGTCTTTAAAAAAAAAAAGGCTCAATTTTCCATGAAATAATAAGGTTTTTAAAAGATTTCAAGGTACTGAAACTTGGAGGTAAATGTCTTAAGCTAAGACAGTTTCAAGTTCAATTTCCTGAACAATGAAAAGGAAAGCAAATATTTAAATCCAAACACAGAAACTGTATGGGAAACAGAGGTCACAAAACTCATGCCTACAATCAGATTGATACCAACTTCAGATGGCTTTCAAAGGATTGTTTCAAAAAGTCTAGTGACATATGTATCACCTTCAACTCAGATTTTCATGTAGAATCATTCCATAACTGCTTAATATTTCATAATTGAACGTAAACTGATCCAACAGTCAAGGATAGAAAAAAATATATACTAATCGCTGCTTACTGTTCATTGGCATGTAGAGTTAGATGTAAAGTTATCAGGACCCAAGAGAATGGATTGAAGTTGCTTCAAGAGAGTTTTAGCCTGGATATTAGAAAAAGGTTTTTCACCCAGAGGGTGGCTGGGCCCTGGAACAGCTCCCCAGGGAAGTGGTCACAGCACCAGCCTGACAGAGTCAAGCAGCATTTGGACAATGCTCTTGGGCACATGGTGTGACTCTTGGGTGTGGCCCTGTGCAGGGCCAGCAGCCAGACTTGATGATCCTTCCAACTCAGCTTATTCTGTGATAATAATATTCTCTACAAGTTGTTGCACATTCATTATATTGAAGCTTTTTCATAATAGACCATTATTTTTCCCAAATGTCCTGGGGATACAACATTTAAGGATATTTTCCACTGGGAAATTTCACTTTTCCCTCGCCTTTTTATTTCCCTTTTCTTCTTCTTTTTTTCCTAATAAATCAAAAGAGGGAACAATTTCCAGTTACTTAATGCATAACTTAATGTATAAAGGTATTTTGAAAAATAACTTTAGAACATACTTATTTTGAAAAGCCTCATTTTTTTCTCTCATTTCCAGCTCTAATATACTTGAACTCCAATGGTTTTTCTTCAAAGCTCTCTTCTGTGAACAACTTGGGATTGGAAAGCAAAGCTGCCTTCTTTCATGCTCATCCATCATCACCAACAATAAAGATCTGAGATTAAATTATGCCCTTCCTCATTGATTCCAATACTCTGGGATAAAAAGCTTTACTTATAATTTCCTTTGCCTTGTTTTGTATATTTAAAGTATGCTATGTCATACTTACAGAGCCAAATTCATTTATTCCTTCGCAATCCAGCTAAGCTCACTGAAGTATTCTGTAACTCCCAGGCATAGTTCTGCCTTACAACAAGCACTTAAAGTCTCTCTTAAAAGCACAAAATTGGACAAGCTGGTAACACTTGAGATGCATGTGTTATTTTCAAATATAAAATTGTACTTTCTTCTATCTTGTTACGATGATGAACATAATGAAAATTATACTATAGGGTGGAAAGGGACTATTACCCTCTCCATCCCTTTCATATGACTATATTCTCTAAAAAAATCAAGGTAAGAGACCAAGAGCAAGCCCACATTATGTGGTTTTATTAGCAATTATCATTTTAACCCTATCATCTGCCAGTGTATTACGGCTGATGTAACCTTTAACAGGACGTTAGTCATCAGAGACATCTGCATTTGTAGGAGATTCACTTCTTAAAACTTTTATTCTAACAGGTATCTTGGAAGTATAAGCCATGAGAAAGGGAATTATTTTCCCCACAAGTGGAGTACAAACACAAACCCCCTCTCCCTATAAAATAACAATAATTTCATTTTGTCTTGTTCTTCCCAATCACCTTTGTGGAGGGAAGGGGAAAGTATTTTATTTACCTGCTTTACAAAAATCTAAGTTTGGTTGGAACATTGACAGAGAATATATTAGAACTGATTGACTGACTTCACTGGATTCAAATCATCAGTGAACCTTGGAATACAATAGCTTCATAAATTGTTTGGGGTTTTTCGTAAGAGAAATAGTTCAAAAAAGACAGAAAACATCCCATTGAAAGTTGTGGACAGAGCCTAACACAGTCCAGAGCCCATTGCTAAAGTGCCATCAGATAAACATTTCTGCCCTTGACTTTTAACATGTTCAGTTTCAGGTGATGAAAATCTGCTTATCCTAATTCCACTAGGAAATGCAGAGTAACTCCATTTATTTAATTATAATTACATTAGACAAGTTCTTCAGTATTCTTCAGCTAGAAAAAAATGTATAAAATAATTATAAAGTTATAATGTGGCACAGAATCACAGAGTGAATCAGCTTTGAAAAGACCTCTGAGATCACTGAGTCCAACCTATGACTAAACACCACCATGTCATCTAGACCATGGCACTGAGTGTCACATCCAGTCTTTCCTTACACACCTCCAGAGACAGTGGTCACCACCTCCCTGGGCAGCTCATTCCAGTGACTAATCATCCTTTCTGTGAAGAAGTTCTTCCTAATGTTTAACCTAAACCTCCCCGGGCACAGCTTAAGACTGTGTCCTCTTATGCTGACCCTTGTTACCTGGGAGAAGAGCCCAAACCCCACCTGGCTTTACTCTCAGGGAGTTGTAGAGAGTGGTAAGGTTCGCCCAGCTCTCTCAGACTCTCCTTACAGCACCTGTATTCCAGACCGTTCCCCATCTCCACCACCCTTCTTTGGATCCACTCCAGCACCTCAGTGTCCTTCCTGAACTAAGGGGCCCAGAACACAGCTTTCGAGGTACAGCCTCACCAGTGCTGAGTGCAGGAGAACAATCCCTGCTCCTGCTGGCCACACCACTGCTGATCCAGGCCAGCTGTCACTGGCCTTCCTGGCCACCTGGGTGCACGCTGGCTCATGCTCAACCAGCACCCCCAGGTCCTTTTCCACTGGACCACATTCCACTACTTGCATTTTGGACTCTCGTGTTTCCTCAGTTTTTTCCCTAATAGTTTAAATAGCACATCAACATAATCATGGTTTTTATGATGATTCAGCTGAATTATGAGATACCCTCTTTGTAAATTTGAATGCTATCCAGAAATAGTTGATAGCACTGAATTCCTCTAGATTATACATTCTTGATTTTAGAAATATTTCTGTTTTAAGCAGTGTAAAAATATTTGTGGAATGTAGGATTTAAAAATTGTTTTCAGATACAAAGTCAAAAAAAGAAAAAAGCTGAAAACAAGTTACATAAGGTTTGAATCATATCAAAGGATGTGGAAGAAGTTACAAGATTCAATTTCCCTTTGATAATGTGAGACAGAAAAACACTTTACTATGATTTCCTAGTGATTATTTACTTGTAACAATTCAAAGAATGTTGGATTCCACTGTCATGTTAACAATAAGATAAATGACAAGCAATTATATAAACAGAATCCTTCAGATAAAATTTCCTCACTATTCAGGAATTATGAAATCAAAAGACTTATCCCAAGCAAGATACATTCCTGTTGATTTATTTAGGATAGTCTTCTAGATAATTCTAGCCAAATGGTTTTTATTTTATTAACCAAACTAGCAATCTTAAGTACACTGGTGCTAAGAATCTTAAGTATAGTGGACTGAATTTCCAGAGGGGAAGTACTTCATTAGGTTAGAGGACTTCAGCCTCAAGCCTGTTCTATGTCAAAAATGAAATTTGGCTGAGAGGTAATACACTCTGTATAATTCCTTAGTCAGGTGTCTGTGCAAGAGTTCAAAATAAACTCACATTTCCTGTTATTCAGTTAAGACTAGCTAAGACTGTTTTGCCATAACAGCTTAAATGTATTTTAGAAAAAAATTCACCAAGAGGGTGAATATCTGTCTCACTAGATGATACAGCTAAAGCACTTAAGACACCCTCTTCTTAAAACAGTAATCCTTAGTACAGAGTATGTTTCACTTAGGGAATTTAAAATAGTTTGCCTTGGCACAGTGTAGAGAAGAATCGCGATTCAGGAGAGCCCCAGAGTCAAAGATGAGTCCTCACGGAGGTATGATCAATGCTCCTTCTTTATTAATAATATAATACTACTTTTATAGAGTTATTCACAAAGTTCACGCGACACATAACATATTATAATTGGTTACAGACTATGGTTCACATAGCACACTAGCTTCTATGATTGGTGGTGTTAGTGGGGTGCTTTTAAACACACCTTTCTTGGACTACAAACATTTCATCTCAGCATCTTCTACAATGGTTCTATAAACATCAGCATATTCTACAATTCTCAGCATTGTCTACTGTATTCAGTATTCTATGGTTTAATACATCCTGCAGTTAATCAGCACACCAAGGTTAGTACATCAGTACACTGTGCCTCATGTTCTCTTCTTCTTGTTATTTTCCTCAGCATAGAGACAATGCACTTTTCTCAGCGTAGAAACAATGCTTCTTTGCTGTCTGTCATGTACGCAGGGCTGTGCATTAGGGTCTCCAAAATCATAGAATCCCCTGCTTCTTCAAGAATACTTTCTACAGCACAGTACTGTTTTAATGGTCTTTCTCTAAAAGGCTCTCCCCAGAGAGTTCTTTACACCTTTTCACTCATTACTGTACCTGTTTCTTGCAGACAGTCACTCATCAGCTAAAACCAAGCACTGCACAGGACCTTGGGTGCTTTAGCATTAATTAATTACCATTAGTAGTGCTGAGGGTCTTCCACTGGCAACTCCACAGCCTGGGTTCCACTGGCAGCCCTATAATCTGACTGTCATGAGCAGAATCCAGTGGCAAGTTTGAACAGCCCTTGGTGAAACCCACATTGTTATTATGGGAAAAATAATCTAGGAGGATAGTTTTCACCATTAGAGATTATGTATGTCATCACTGACTGATATGTAGGTGTCAAAGCAAACAGTGTCTACAACTACTATGAAAAATACAAGGTTGCCTTGCAGATAAAAAGGGATTCTTTCTCACAGTTCTGAGAAGAGTATTACTAATACAAAATTACACATACCACAGACTTTTATGAAAGTGGTAACAATTCAGTGTCATGTGAAGAATTATTTAATTCATGCTGCATACTTTTTTTCTCCTACAGGGTATCATTAAGATGCAATGAAGTCTTACCTCTAAAACCCAGCCTGTCACACCCTTAATTCTATAGCCTTTACACCTTTCTGTTAAGGTGGGGAGAACATCACTAGCTGCCAAAATAATGGCTTGGCAAATGTTATGATCTTCTAATTCCTCACCTCCCATTTACATTTAAAACAAACCTGTACTACAACTGTATTAACTTGTTACTCCACATGAAGCTACTGTAGCTGCCATAGGCACAGTCTGTAGTTATGTGAATCACTAATGAAATTATTATGCCTCTGCTCATGAAAGGAAAAGTCACCTCATGACAAGGGTTTTAGTCATGCTTTATGAGGATGAGAATTGACTTACTGAACTCAACTGTGTGTCCTGACAAAAATCATGAGAGAACTTACACAGTGTAACAGGAAAAGAAACCTTTTATCTTTCTGGCGAGTTAACATGGTGCATCACAAAACCATTTGGGTTGGAATAGATCTAGGCCACCATTAAACCATGTCCCTAAGTGTCCCATCCACATTTTCTAAACACCTCCAGGGATGGGGAGTCAAACACTTCCCTGGGCATCCAGTACTAACGCATTCTTATCATGGCTACAAGTAATATGCAAATTATCATATTATTGACTCTTCCATTTCTGTTGCTAAACTCAGCAAAACATTTCTGCGCTCGTCTGCATTTCCCTCTGTAAGCCACTGTCCAGCAGCTCCCCAGCTTTTTTCCATCTCATCCGGCACGGCCTCACCATGGAGAGCTTGGAAACACGGCCTACACAGACCCACCCTTAAAAAACTTTCCACTTGGTGCCAAGGACAGCTTAGACGTTTTTTCAGATCCACTTTGTCAGATTAGATCTAGATCAAGCCAAGCTCCCACACGACGCACAAAGTGCGGGGGCTGGACTCTCAGCTCACAGCGGTTTCAGGAGATGTTCACCCCTGCAGAAACCCCACTCCTTTAAGCCGGATTGCCCGAGCAAGGCGCGAGCAGGGCCATGCCCAGCGCCACACCGAGCACTCGGGCACTCGGCACAGCGGGGACGGGAGGAGAGGGAAGGGGAGGCAAGGGAAGGGCTCGGCCATCGCCGCGCCACCTCTGGCTCCCCGCCGGGTCCGGGTCCATACCCATGCCCGTGCCCGTGCCCATGCCCGGGTCCATACCCGTACCCGTACCCGTGCCCGTGCCCATGCCCATGCCCATGCCCGGGTCCATACCCGTACCCGTGCCCGTGCCCGTGCCCGTGCCCGTGCCCATGCCCATGCCTATACCCAAGCCCATGCCCATGCCCAGTCCCGCTGACCCCACAGCGCGCAGTGCGCAGGCGCACGCTGCCCGCCGCTGGGGCGGGGCCGCGCAGGCGCAGCGCCCACAAGAGCTGCGCCGCGCCTCTACCTTGCCTCTCTCCCGGCGCCAAGATGGCGGAGTACGACCTGACCACCAGGATCGCGCACTTCTTGGACCGGCACTTGGTCTTCCCGCTGCTGGAATTCCTCTCCGTCAAGGAGGTGCGTGTCTCTCCTAAGAGTGGGGAAGCCGGCTGCTGGAGCAGCAAAGTGGCAAGCCCGGCTGCCAGCTGCCGGTGCTTCCCGTGGGCCTGGGTGCGCCGCGGCTGGGGCTTCCTCCTGTGGGCCTCGGCGCTGCGCGGGCCGGGCGCGGCCCGTGGGGGATTCGGAGCCTCCGTAGGGAGGAGCTCGAGGCTCCTGTGCTGCGGGAGTCGCGGGACGAAGCGTGTGGGGCTGCCCGGGATGGGACGGGAGCAGAGCCGAGAGGGGGCCTGAGGGAGTCGCTCCTCCATCCCGCCGCGCTGCTCCTCGGCCCCTCGCTTGCGAGGCAGCACAGAATTAGTGCACTTTCTCCTTCCCTGGATTTGGTGTAGTGTCTTTCCCTCGCGTGTAGTGGGAGAAAGGAGAAGGCCAAGCTCTGCCTTGCAGCCGCAGTTCGCAGCTGTGGGACACCCTCGGTAGCCCCGCGGCTCTTGGCGCTCGGGCCGTCCCGCAGCCGGGGCTCAGGGCGGTCTTTGCGGTTACGCCAATGATACTGATTGATTTCAATTTGAAACCCATGGCATCACGAGTTTGTGTTGGAAACAAGTATAAGTCTCTGGAATTTTCCCTTATTGGTGCTCTTATGTACATTTTTCTGTTATATTGCTACAAAGAACCTGATAATGCTGGAGAAACGTCTGAGGAGTGCTTGAGATACTTTAGACTAAACTCTCATCAGTCTAAACAGCTTTAAAATGGAAGCAAAATGTGTAAAATTATGTAAGATTTGACTTTAAAGTAGGCCTTATTTTAGTCTTCAGACAGGAGCTGGTGAGCCATGCATACGCTGAGACAATTTGACCCAACCATCTGTCATGTCTAGCATGTGGAGCTTGCGTAGTGCCTGTCATCTTGGGGGCATTTTTACGTTGGCAATTGTTATGTCAGCTGAAGTTAATTAAACAGTCGATTTTGTGGTGTTAGTTTTGAACAGTACAATGGTCAGAGCTGAATTAAACTTCTACAGATTGTATGTCTGAGATGTCCACAACTATGGTGTGGTGAGCTGTAATACAGCTCTTGTGCGCCCTCATCCTGCAGGAACATTCTGGATTTGGCCCTCAACTACAGCACCTAACAGCAGTTTGCAACTCACTATTAAACTATGGAGTATAAAATTAAAAAAAAAATGCGAAGTTTAAAAATACACCATTCAATTACATAGCTACTCTAAATTTGTTCTTGTGCTATAGACCTAGCAGCATGTTTTAGGTTAATCTGCACTACAATAAAATTGCAAGTTTAATCTTGTGCATCTCTTTTGAAATCCACTTTAAATAATTTAACTAGTTCTCACCGTTCATCGTTTTATTCTGTAGAAAGTATTCAGTACTTCGAAAGAAAAGTATGATTAAAGTTTTGTTTTTCAAAATATATAGTTTTTACAATAGGAATTACTATTCCTGTTATGAGACTAGTAATGTTACTTGATTTCTAATTAGCTTTTGAAGTACCTGCTTTCATAGATAGCAGGAAATATTTGATATTTTGTCAAATCTGAAAATGCCAAGAGGCTTTATAGTAAGTATTCTTAATGGTAGAGCTGTGAGATTTGATATTAAATATCAGTTGTACAGAAGTCCATAAACTGTGCCATAAAAGTAATGCATAATATGAATTGAAGCTCTTCAACACTATTCAAATGAATCTGTTAATAATTCTTGTTTCAGATATACAATGAAAAAGAGCTGCTCCAAGGAAAACTGGATCTCCTTAGTGATACCAACATGGTGGATTTTGCTATGGATGTGTACAAAAATCTTTATTCCGATGAAATTCCTCATGGTAAGGTGCTCATTTAGATGTAAAGCTTGTTTTGCAACCTTTCTATCTAGAATAATAAATAACTAATGGTAATTGCTTGTTGCATTCAAAAACTAGAGTCCTATTTAGCTGCAGCATTACCAACTGGATGTGCAGTACTGGGACAAACAGAATGCCCTCATCCTGCTAAGTTTGGGCTTGTTCATCTGTCAGGAACTTAACCTTTGAGTGACTGCCTAAGTATTTCAATGCTGATTTGGTAATTTCAAGCACTTTAAAGGTGTAGCCTGATGCAGTTGCAGTGGCTTTTCATGTGTCAAATCAAACACTTTCACAATGATTTAGTGTTATTTGCTGACTTTTTCTTTGACGGATCCAGTATGTTAAGACTGGAGTTGCGTTGTAAGTAATTCCATTGATCTATCTGTCTGTGGCTGATTTTTAGACTTTTGAGAGAGGGAAAGGTTTTCTTGAACATGTGTGCTTCCCTCAGTTTTGTCGATACAGGAATTTCTGCTTCTCTAGAAGAATATAAATTTAGGATTATAATGAATGTGATCTCTTACTGTCTTACCTATGATTTTGATAAGTTGTCTGTTTACTTCTTAAATTTTTATCATTTCAAGGAGCATTTGGAATGGTGAGGAAATTGGATTATGTAGCTTTGTCTGATTTCCATTCTTTATAAGTGTTTTGATTTTAAGTGTTTTTTTCCAGTTCTTTTTTTTTCCATGGGTTGGGTGTTTCATTTTGTTACTTCCTGACCTAGTCTTTCATTCTCCATTGCCTTCCTATTGCTCCATCTTTTCTTTTGTATTGGGGAATTCCTCACTTTTTTCTTAGCTATTGGGACTACAGCCTATTTTGTCTGCATCTTAGGAGTAAGAGACTTGGGTGCTGTCGCATTTTTCCTCTGGGTGTTGCTCTTTCCAGGCTCTTGAGGCTGCAGAGATGGCCACTCATCTCTTGGGAGGAATTGATAGCCTTATGGATGTGGGAGTCAATGCTTTGTCCAAGTCTATGCTAGCACTAGGTGTTGTTCTGGGACGTGTGCTGTGACACATGGGACTTGTAACAAGAAACAGAGGGTTTTACTTCTGTAGTCTAAGAAACAGTTGTAATAATGGCTTCACCTTTAGGTTACTTAACAGTTCTACTGAGTAAAAAAGTCTGGCTGTATCAAGGCTATAAAAAAAAATATCTCAAAGCTGAATAGGTATTCCTCTTTCTTTCCCTGCTTCAGCCTTTTAAAACTGTTGAATATTATTGTTACCAGTAGTAATTAAGGAGTAAAATACTAAAGAAGTAAACAAGACAAGAATTAGCAATTTTAGCAGAGTTCCACAAAGTAACTACTCCAAATGTCTTCAGAATTCTCATTATAGCCATTTATTAAAGCAGATTGCCTTAGAGCTTAACTTTGTAAGGTTGCAGCTGCAAGAAAGTTGAATAAATTTACTCCCTTGGAGAGTTCTGCCTTCATTAAAGACCAACAATTTCTACACTTGTTTGAAAAGAGTTTAAGAAAAACCCTGTCTTGTGAGATTTTACATCATCAGTTTGGCAGGGGTTTGGGTTTTTGTTTGTTCAGGGGTTTTTGTATGGTGACATACTGTTGTTTGATCTGTGGCTTTTATTCAATTAACACAAGCAGAGCTAGTTCTTTCACACAGTCCATTGTTCAGGATGCTTGCTTGCACAGCTTCCTATGCAAAGGCCTTAACTTCTGAGGTCCTTCTGGTGTGTCTCATCTTCTTGTATCAGCACTTTACCAGAATCTGTGTGTGGACAGTGGTTCTCACTCATGGAATCACTGGCGTCATTAGAAGTGTACTCTGTCCTTTTTTAAGGCTTCGCTGTTTAAGGTACTCAAAGATAAGTTCACTTACACAGGTATAATTAGAAATGTCCCTGCACAATTTATAGTTGCTTTTGTCTTGTCTTCCATGAGATCAACTTACAATTACACACCCAGGAGATGTCGCAGGAAAACATTTTCGTATTCTTAGTAAGTCAACTGAATGTTTTTCTTTCATCTGTTTCCTCTTCCTCTTTTATATTCTCAAGAGTCAACTGAAAGTGGAGATAATTTCTCCTTATTGGAACACTTCCTGTCAGGCAAGTTGTTCTTCTATTTAGGTTGGGTCACCATTATGGTGTTAGCCACCTTGGATGTCCTGTCCAAATAGAAATGTTGACTCTGTTCACCGTGGCATTGAGTGTTCTGGTGTGTGGCTCACTTTCACAATTTCCTGCGTTTATCTCCTGGGATTTAGTCTTGGCTTCTCTGATCTCGTGTGCTTCTTGGGTTGCATAGGGTCAGGGTGTTTTTTTCCTTTGTTTTTTTTTTTTTAAACATATATACTTCTCCGAGTTTTGTTTAAATCTTCATTTCATTGCATTGCTAGCACTTGGTGAGGAATTTGGGGTCTGTGTAAAATAGTCACCCTAAAACTTAGTTGAATTTCTTAAAAATTTTTCATAAGGGCTTAATGTTTCCATTAAGCACAGTGTGTTCAAAATCGTAATTTTGCAGGTTGATCTGCTTGAGATTTTTCCTGTCAATTTTTAGTTATGTATGCTGTAAATGTTCTTTCATAACCTGATCATCAGTCAGAAGAAAATCAGTCTTGGTGGTATCTCTGGATGTTTACTGTTTTGCAAGCTTATTTGGAATAAGTGAACTTAAATAAAGGTGTTTTCTCCCTTGGTGGAAGCCTGAAGATACCTTGTCTTAACACAGACTCTGCTCCAGCTGTACCTGCTCTTTGATGGCCTCCACACAGGAGGAAAATAACCAAATGCTAGAAGTTTTTACTAAGTTACAGGATTGTTATATATAGATGGGTTTGAGACTTAACTAAGAGGATAGGTATGAGGTAGGAATTGGGAAGATGTGTTCAAGTGCAAGCACTGTGGTTAGTTCATGTTAACACGTGAAGCATTATATGAAAGTCTTTTTTTGTGTGTGTTCAGCTTTGCGTGAGAAAAGAACAACTGTGGTTGCACAGCTGAAGCAGCTTCAAGCTGAAACAGAACCTATTGTCAAGATGTTTGAGGATCCAGAAACTACGAGGCAAATGCAGTCCACCAGGTAATTTCTAACTTAACAGGATGGCTTCTTGGTACCTCTCAAGTGTTGCTGCTAGGAATGCTGCAAGAAAGACATTTTTACTTTCATACAGTATTTAAGTAATGCTTGTGGTCAGGTAATTGAAATTGCTGGACGCAGTTTGCTCTTGTCAGTGCTTTTCCATGTTATGAAATGATATCTATTGTTTTTAATGTTTGTGAATCAACTTGGTACAAGTGACAGTCATCATCCCATGCAGTCCAGTCACAGTTGCTTTTTTTTGTGGCTTTGATGAGGTTTAGAGTTTTTTGAGGGGAAAATAGAGGCTGAAACAGTTCATATTTTCTTTTCTGCCTGCCAGAAAAGATTATGGAGTGTTGTATTAGTCTGGGAGGCCTGGTGGATGAGCACAGTCTCAGAGCACTCATTTCTTTAGAAATTTCTTTAGGGTGTTCTCTCCTTTTCCCACTTATTCGCTCCACTCCCAAACTGTTCCAACTTGGTGTAAGGTAGTGCTCATAATAGTCTTTAAGATACATCTAATTTTGCCTACGTTTTGTTATGGGAATAATTAGAGTACGATGAGTGTATCTGCACATTGTTTCTAAAGTCTATCACAGTTTCACTATGGTTAAGCTTGAATTGGGCTCTGTAGGAAAGTATTCAGCTGTAGTCACTGAGCAGTAACTGCACCTTCAGCAGAGAGGTGGGTAGGTATTAGTTTGACATAAATTACTCCTTGTTTCCTTTACATAGGAATCATTGGTACTGCTGTTTTAAATGTCTGGCAAACTGAAATATTAATTTGATCTCTTCTTCAGCCCTACCTGCCCTAAAATTTTAAATAGAGCATACTGAATCAGACAGAGAACCTATGGCTCAACTTGAATTTCAAGGTATAGCCTGTACTTGGGCTTATTGTTGGCAAGCTTTATGCATCCACTGATATGGAAGGCTGTAACATTACTTCTGGATTTTCTTAGAAAAGTATTGAATGTACAGACTCTTCTTTCTAGGCTGCAGAGATCTTCCATCTGAGTATATACCTTTGTTTGTGAATAAACTCCCTGAAGAATATGGGTCCCTCAAGGGACAGGAGCTTGATTTGAATTTACTGTTTCAAATACACATTATCATCCTTTTTTTGCCTCTGTTGTTTCTATTGCTCTTTGCATTGTTTTCAGAATTTGTTGTAGATTCATGTAGATCGTGGTTGGTGCAGAAATGGTGGGGCACAGTGTGTTGTCTCAATACACACACTAAACAAAGTGTCAGTAGGAATCATGAAATCTGTTAGCTTTGCAGCTCATCACGAGAAGTTTATTTTCTGTCCTGATACCCCCAGAATGTACTTAAACTTCTGCTGTAGAAACATTATTAACTAAGTAATAAGCTGCCTTTGTATCTGATTTCAGAATGGTTATTCATGTCAGATAATTAAATAAAAGAATTTGCATTTGTTTATGACTTGTGATTATGCAAAGCCAGGAGTCACTTGCGTTTGGAGGTGTAAGTTTGAAAGTGAAAGTTCCAGTTACTATGGCAATTGAGCCTGTCTAAAAAGTCTTCTTCCACAACTATTCAAATCTAATTGAGTATGTAGAAATCTTGTCCAATTCTTACTTTGCCTTTAGCCAGTTTTGATTCTTTTGGGAGTTTCTGCTGGGGATTTTGAATCTGTATCAAATTCAGATATCTGCATATTATCAGGACTTTAGATCATGACTTTTGATCCATGTTGGCACTGTTTGGAATTTCCAGCTCTGGAAAATGTGTAAAGGAGATTTTGCAGGTAGTTCTTTCAAGAATAAGCCAAAACATTTCACCTCTCTAAGCAACTGTTGGAGGATGTTGACTTTAAAATTACAGGATGATAGTCAATATTTCCTCATCCTTAAAGTATGTTTTACTGGAACAAATCCATGAGATTATTTAATTGCTTTCAGAGGTAAGACTGAGGATTGTCATTCTTGGCTCATTTGGCAATTTGCCATTTCCCTGAAGAATCTTGTAGCATAAGTTCTAATTAAACAGTCACATCTTTGCAGTCAGTTGATTTCAGAGTAAAATGGCTTGTTCTTTTAGTATTAATGTTAAATAATAGTCTTCAGAGATCTGATAACATGATCACAGATGCTTAGAACTTACTAGTATTTTTTTTTCTGGTTCTGTGTTGTGCACATACTTGTTGTGGTAGAAATATTCTTGTGACCCACTCAGTCTCAGTGCTAACAGTAGGATAAGTTTCCTTTCTGCTTCTATTTACTTTAGTCTTTGCCATTTTTTCCCATCTCCTATTAAAATCAAGGTTGTCTAGAGTAACTGCTCTGAAATTGGAACATGAGAGTGGGAAGAGCTCTAATTCAGAATTTAATTTTCCTTCTGAAAGCTAAGGATGCTACCAAATTTAAAACAACCTTCCACTCTTTCTTAACTATAGTTATTGTTGTGGGTGGCATTCATTACTTAATTAGAATAATTTAAAGATTTTGAAACTACATGACAAAGTAATAGATGATTCTGCAACTGCTTTTGAACAAGTGGAGGAATGTTACTTTAAATTCGTGCTCAGTTTTTTGTGTTTTACCTTTAAAATTGTTGCATTGTGTAGTGTTGCATGGTGACTATAAATTTATTTTGTGCAAACAGTGCTTTCTATCCTTTTGTTATAGAGATGGTCGGATGCTGTTTGACTATTTAGCTGAGAAGCACGGGGTAAGTGTTGTACCTGCTGGAATTCAGTTCTGAGTATGTCCACCCAACCTCCTTCACAGCATTTTGACCAAATACGGCCTAGCATTTTGTCCTAATAGGCAGAATTCCTAATCCTAACGTATTTAAGCCTTGGAACGTTTATTTTTTTATACAAACAAAGCTGAAACTTAATGCTAGCTGCACCTGTGTAACTTAGCTGTACTTTACTTTGTAATGCAAGATTTCACCTTTTTCCAGTATTGGTATAATCTTTCATTCCATGGCATGGATTGGGAGTATAATAGTTGTCTACTGTCTTTTCCTGTGTACAATGTCTTTCGTAAAACTACAGATTTCAAATCTTACTCTTCTATTAAAATTGGCTTGTGACAGCATGGTTTTTTTTCCTAGTGAATAAAAGCTTTTATTGTATTCTTTTCAGTTTAGGCAAGAGTACCTAGATACACTCTACAGGTATGCAAAATTCCAGTATGAGTGTGGTAACTACTCAGGAGCTGCAGAATATCTCTACTTCTTTAGGGTTCTGGTAAGTTTTGATTGGTTGTTGGTTTGGGATTTAGTCTTTTGGTTTGTTTATTTGGTGTTATTCTCAATGAAATACTTAAACCAGTAAATTGTCTATATTAATTCTTAGCATATATTACTTTATAACTTTTTGAGGCAATTAGTGTATGCCAGAGTTTACAGTAATGGTTAAGAATCATCACTGTTGTTCAGCAGTTCCATTATTTTCAGGTAGAACTCAGAATTGTTTTTTAAATTGGTATTGTAACATTTAATTATAGAATGCAATTAAATGAATACTTATTTTTAAGAATACTTGATTTTGTGCACAGATGCCATCAACAGCAGTGAAAAGCTTTGCAAGTAGATTGAATATAATTGGTGGTAATGGTGAAGTGCCAGCTTCTTATCTGAACACTCTATCTCTCATCTTTTGAATTCTGTGATGGATTTAAGAGTATAAGTCATCTCCCTATGAAATGTAGACAGCTCAGATGATGAATGTAGAACCGCATCTATTGTCTCAGAACCAAGTCTTTTCATCTTACTGTAATTCATATCATTTGTTACTGGTGGGAGTGAATTCTGAGAATAAAGATTTGATGACTTGTAAAAATCTCAGCACAGTAAATTTATTGTCGGTGGTCAGTTGATGTGCTCCTTTACTGACAAGTGGAAATTTAAGGTAACTTCTTGAACATTGGGATAATGTAGCTGGAACAGCTGCAATACCTAAAAGCAGTTATTGTGAATAGCTACCTCCAATTGAGTGATTTTTGAACCAGCACAGAGCATGTGAACTTTCTCAACTCAGTATCTACTAAACTGACACCTGGGTTGCCTGGAAGATACAGTTTGTAAGTCAGTATCTCTTAGATTGTGCAGTGGTTGCTGAAAACATGTAATGGTTCATACCTTGCTGCTTTTTCCTTGTTGGTTTATATTCCCATTTAAAAATAATCTTAACTATCTGAAATACTGCTAGAGTAAATTACAAAAATTCCTGTAACTGACTGTAATTAAAGAAGAAAAGTTGGAGAATGTATCTTTAATCAGAAGAATAGGGCTTAAAGTAGGAATTAGTTTAATTACTAGTCTAAGTTTTGATGCTAAAGCTGACTTTCAGTGTTATAGGTTCCTTTTATGTGCCAAGAGGGGAAATGAAAGTTACATGTGTAGGTTTGTGGGCAATTGTCCTTAATTCTTCATGACTTTTTTTTCTGGGCATAGCATTATGTTCTTGTATGTCAAGTAACCTCAAAAAATGAAGTACTGATTTTGTGCTGATAATAGTTTAGTATAAGACTTTTGTTACTAATTCTGATGGGAGAAGATTTGTTTAAAAGCCCTGTGTGATGAAACATAGTCTGTGAAAGAACTATTGTAACCAGTCTGAGAACCGAATTTGGCATTGTGCTTGACATAGTGCAACTTACTCCTGTGTAAACCTAACACAGCTTGACCTTAGGACTACCCTTCCAGGAAGCAGGTTCACTGCTGCAAAGTTGCAGTCCCACTGCACATTTCTGTAACAAGTACATTTCTGGGCAAGGCATTAGCAGGAGAAGTTGGGAATGCTAGCTTTTTGAAGTTGGTTACCTACTATTATGAGTTCTTTAGGAAACTGCCTTGTAATAACCTTGTTTCACTAGTTCAGAAGCATTTTTGTATGGTGGAACAAAAAAAGAAAACCCAAAATAAATTTGGAACCGGTGTGTCATCTGGTGCTCAGACATTTTTTTAAACTTCAGCAGCATGGATCTTTCTTACTTTGACATGGTTTCCTAGTTTCTGCTTAAGAAATTCTACTACTGTTTTTTTTTTTTTCTGTGCCTAAATTGTTTTTCTGAAAAAAACCCACCTAATTTGGAGAGTTAGGTCTATGCAAAATTGGTATCTTCTAAATGAAAAATACTGCTAGAAAATACCCTTTGGGAGTTTAAAAGTGAAGAATGATTTTTAACAAAATACTAAGAGTGTGGTTTTGTTGCTATTGTTGAACATAGGTTCCAGCAACAGACAGAAATGCTTTGAGTTCTCTTTGGGGAAAACTGGCATCTGAAATCCTGATGCAGAATTGGGATGCAGCCATGGAAGATCTCACAAGACTAAAGGAGACAATAGATAATAATGTAAGTAAAATCGTGGACGTTTTAGCAAGGTGAGAGGTTAGAGGTGCTAGTACTCTCAAGTTTTATTATAAAGCACTTGCAGTCTTGTTTAGGAGTAGGTTACCACCTTTTCACTTGATACTTTCTTACTGGCAGTGGGAGAGTCAGAGGACGCTCCTGAAGAAATAATGAAACATTATTTTTCGAATTGCTTGTCTCTTAGCACCTCAGGTTCTAATCTATATTTTCAAATATATTTCCAATAAGCAAAAAATCTTAAGGGTGTGTTGAGGGCAAGATACTCTTGTGTGAAATTGGTGCTTAAATTTCAGGTACTTGTACTACTCATTCTCTGGAAACAGTAAAATGCATGTAAATAAACCGTGTTATCTCATGAAGACAATGCTTTTGACAGAAAATGTAAGACAACTTGTATTTGGAAACAGTTTTCAGCCAATTCAGCTTTCTTGACAGAACTCTCCGGAGTTGGGATGAGTACCAAGAACTTAGGGGGAGAGTGGGGCTGCAGTACTAATTCAGAGGAACTGATGAGTTTAGGGACCTCTCAGTCTTCCTTTTTGCTTGTGGAGCTTCATTGGCCATGTCAGCGATGTGAAAGTTTTACTCTTCTGAACCAGAGTCTTGAAAAAACTAGATTTTTTTTTTCTGTTCCCCGAGTTGTTTGTCTGTGTGGCAGTTAATTAGTGTTAACAAGTTTTTGTCTAATTTTGTTGTCTTTATGGTTCTGTATGGTTATAATAGACTATTTGACTTGTTCGTTAAACTCACAAGTTTTTTTTAGGATTGAATCAGAGCAGTTTGTTATGCTCTTTGTAGTAAGGATTACTTGCCATGTCAGTTCATCCTTAGTGTGTTGTTTTGCAGTCTGTTTGAAGTGCTGTTGAAATTTGGAGCCAATACAGTTACTTGGAGCTGAACCCTTGTTTTTCCATTATCAGCAGGATTAAAGAAAGATTATGACTTTTTTTTTTTCTGGCTGAAAGTGATTATAGAGTTTCATCATTGTCTGTGGGTTTATGGCAAAAAAAGGCATGTTTTGAGGATTTAGAAAGGAAGTAAACCAGAAAAGGTGAAAAAGCCAAGTAGTTACTCAGATCACATCTGAAGAGGGAATACAAGGAATTCAGACTTAAGAAGATGGAGTAACTTGGGTTACAATGGTGGTCTTGGAGAGTTAAAATCTCTGCTCTTGCCATAAAAAATGCAAATTTCAGGAAACGGTTTGGAATATAATATTGGAAAGTTTATCTTGCTTATAACTTTCAGCAGATTTATCTTGAGATGACAAAAAAGCTGGAGGTAAAACTCAGCCTGAGAGTGGTGACAGTTACAAAGAACTGATGCAAAATCACAAAATTTTGAGCCATTACAGGTTTCTATGGATTAGTATCAAGCAAACTTTGTGTTGTGTTTGACTTGAACCGGTGTTATGTTTTCTCTTAGTCTGTCAGCTCTCCGCTGCAGTCTCTTCAGCAAAGAACATGGCTCATCCACTGGTCTTTGTTCGTGTTTTTTAATCATCCTAAAGGGAGAGACAACATCATTGACCTTTTTCTCTATCAGCCACAGTAAGTTGTGTTATACTATATGGGGGTCTTCAAATCATATTGAAGACAAATGATGAATGTGCAAGCTTGCTGAGCTTAGGGCTGCAGGGTGAAGGTATTGTTCTATTCTGACTTTGTAAAAAGCTATTTTAAAAGATCCTTGAGAGAAATCCCAGGCTAAAAATGAGAGTTGAAACACTGTATCTATTTGAGAGGATTGGTTTATACCTAGATCTTTGTGTTGCTCTACTTGGGATGCTCTTTGATACCTTGATAGCTTTCTTATGTTGTGGCACCCAGTACCAACGTGAGGTTGCTCCAGTGCAGAACAGGACAGTCCTCTCCCTTGCCCAGCTGATGATTCTGTGCCTGGTGTCCACCAAGACACAGTTGGCCCTCTTGCCTGCCAGGTCACGCAGTGACTCATATTCAGTTCATTGTTGACCAGGACCCCAGATCCCTTTCCGCTCTCTGGCCTCTCACTCTCTAGTCTGTACATAGATCCAGTGTTGCCCTGTTCCAATGCAAATCTGACACTGATTTCTTTCTCAGGATCTCTCTGCAGGACCTCTCTGCCTTTGAGGAGTTAACAGCTCCTCCCATTTTAGTGTCATCAGCAAACTTCAATATGCCTTTGAATTCTGAATCTTACCTCTGTTTATCCTTTCTAGATATCTCAATGCAATTCAGACAATGTGCCCACATATCCTCAGATATTTGACTACTGCAGTCATAACAAATAAGGATGTTCGTAAACGTAGACAAGTGCTGAAAGATCTAGTCAAGGTTATTCAGCAGGTAAGGACCGCAGTATCTGATGGATATTGCCTCCTTTTTAAGGAGACTTCATGATAACTTTATTCTAGTAACATACCTGAGTTAGGATTTGAGGTATTATAATTGTGTTTTGGGGCTTTTTTCCAGTGAATATTTTTACTGAAGTAAAATGTGTATCAGTCAGTGGCAGGATGGAATAATTTTTATTCACCTTTCATATACATGAGCAGTGTATGTACACATACATGCAGTAGTTATGCACGCAGTTCTTACTTTCTGCATTATTAAATGCTGAAAATTCAGTGACATGTGAAGTGGCTTTGGATCTGATTCTTCTTATTCAACTATCTGTACAATGAATTGGTGTATGAATAAGGGTTCCTACATTTCAAAACCAGTGAATTGTGTGTGTTGATTTGAGTTCACATGCATTATGTTGAAAGTGATTCTGTTGTCAGTCACGTGAGGATAGAAATACAGAGAAGAGCAGTGAAAATGTTGCTTGGTAGCAGTCAACAGAGGTATGGCCCAGATTTTTACCTGAAATCAGCAAGCCACTTATATAGAAACTAATACACTTCAAATGCTTGATAATGTTGTGAGTAATAAACACTGTATTTGTGTCTGCGTATGTATAAATGTGACAGTACAGTTATTATAGGCTAGCAACCAGTTACAGCCACTTCAAGCATTTGGGAAACTACCTGTGCAAAGCACAGCCAATGCAAAGATCAAATGTTAGCCGCAGCTTAATCTGTCTTTAAGTATTAGTGTTCTCAAAATGTAGCATAAGCAAAAAATCAGTTGTGTTATGACTCATCTATTATCTTTATCCAAAATCTGATTTTAATACTGAACTTTTAATATAGTATGAATTTCTAGTACGTAATATGTTACAACTTTTTGCTTTTGTTTAATCTTGGAGACCATTAGGTTACTCCCTTTGAAGATACTAATTTGGGCTTTGGTTTTGAAATCACCTATCAGAATTCTTAGTATCCTTCTACACTGTATGATTCATGATACTAAATGATGATGTGGAATAGGTTTTATAGATTTGAAATTTGTGTGGTACTGCTCTAGTAGCAGTAAAAGATTGTTTATACTTGCAACATATTTGCAAGTATTGACCTGATAGGAAAGCAGTTTGTTGTTTATTGAAATTGAGATATGCTCATTCTAAGACCACTTTGCAGATAATGATTAACAGGTGAAATTCTGATGTAAAAAAACATGTATAAAACTGAATTTTAAACCTAAGTAATGAGATTGTAAATACAGTTCTTTGGGCAAGGAAAAAATAACTTGGATCCATGAAGAAAAATATTTCTCTTAGGAGTTCCCTTAATCTGTTGCTCTTACTGTATGGTGAAGCAGATATTGATACATACTGATTTAAGCTGTCCTAAAATATGCATTAGAAGCTCTCAAGGGGATGTTTGTTACACCTGTATTTACAGAGTTGTATGTAGATGTAGTGTAGTCTGCCTGGTAACTGAGAAAGTTGAGTAACTTCTGTAATGCCAAAATAAATTGAAGTAGTTTGTGTATAGAAAGTAGCATTCTTGTTAGCTATGTTATCCATGAAAATCAAATAATCATTCAGTTTAAAGCATGAAGGATTTGGTGTGGGAGTCATCTTTGGAATCAGACTTTGGGAAGACTATTCTATATTTTATGAAATTTGGAGGTTTGATACAGAGTCAGCTCTAGTCTCTCGACGCTTCCCTAATCCAACGATTTTAGCATTAAAGGCTGAAGGTGAAACTACACCTTTGGCTGTTTAACCAGACTACTGGGAGGAAGCACATTTATGTAGCTTTGATAAAAGGAATTTGGAAGTTCAGCTTTTTTTTAAGGTGGTATATGAACTTGTTTCCACTATTAATTTTTTTTAAGATTATAAGGATTACTTGAGCGACCAGATGGCCTTGATTTCTCATATTGTTCCTGATTTTTTTTGACAGGAGTCCTACACGTACAGGGACCCTATCACAGAGTTTGTGGAGTGCTTGTACGTTAACTTTGATTTTGATGGAGCGCAGAAGAAGCTGAGAGAGTGTGAAACAGTAAGACTTAAAATATTCATAAGACTCCTTTTCATTTAAGTAAAGACCTCTAAAATTCACAGTGGACTGCTAATTTGTTTGAAGTGGTGCTTGATTCCACTGCCAGTGTTTTCTGATCAACTTTTAATTCATGGTTGGCTGGTTTGGGTTTAATGATAACTCATTTTGTAACACTTAAACATGACTTACTGTTAAGGATATAGCTTTAATGTTGTAATAATGTTATATTTAAGAAGTTCTAGAAAAAGAAGGAAATAGGTAATCATGTATTTGGCTACGCTTCAGGTTTTCCATTAAAGCCTGAGAAATGCTTGAAGAAAAGCTCAGATTTGCCTTGTATTGTGAAAGATGAGGGGGGAGTCAAATTTTATGTTGAAAGGATCTTCAGGAGTTAGGACAGCGGTAGAGTTTGACCTTCAGTAGAGTTACAGCCTTACTCTCTTTTTGAGTCAGACCTCAATGATCGCGTTAAGATGCTGAACAATGAAACAATGAAAATTATATATTATATGTATATAACATAATCAGTAGCTTTTTTGCCACCTTCAAACATAGCAGTAATGTTTTAGGTATACTGTGGGCTGCTCTTTGTTACTGGCAGTGTCTACCAGTAAATTTCTGCTCAGGTTTGCTCTGATGTTCCCTTTTCTGCTTACACTTGCAGGTGCTTGTGAATGATTTCTTCCTAGTGGCATGCCTTGAGGATTTCATTGAGAATGCCCGTCTGTTTATATTTGAGACTTTCTGTCGCATCCATCAGTGCATCAGCATCGGGTAAGAGAATGTCTTCATTCCTCAGTTCAGAAAATCAGTCATGGAGGCCAGTTTGACAAACAGTGCAAACTTCAGGAAGTATTCAGTTGTCAGGTAAAATCCTAACTGAAATCTCATTTGGATAGTATCCTTTCTAGTTTTATGACTCTGATATGATGTACCTGAATTACAATTATATTTCAGAGTTTAATTATTGTGTTTAACTTCAAAACAACTTCTCTCTACTACCCCTAGCCTGCCCCACTCAAGCAGTACTTTCAAGCTAAAACTGCCATGTTTTGAAGTGGGATCTCTACTGAATTTAGTTGGAACCTTCCTACCCAGTGTCACCAAAGTCCTGGTGTCTTCATTTGGACCTCAATTCCACATGTTGAAATAGAGTGTTAAAATATTAAGTAAATACAAACTGTAAATACAGTAATTGCTTTTTTTTTAATTTGGTAGATACAGATAGCCATGTCTGTCTTATAGGTATGTTCTTTAGAATTCATTCAATCACGTTGCTTTTTTCATTAATTAAATAGAAGTCAATGGATTTTATTCCCTGTGGCACAAAGAGATTCAGCTGTAAGAATTGTTTTTAGCAAATATGTCTGTTTATTCATATTTATTTTATAAATGCCTGCTTTTCAAATGGATCAGCTCTGATTCCTCTTGTATATATATTAAAAAAAACCTAAGTAGGAAGATATTATGTATGCTTGGGATCTCTTTCCACTTGACCTTTGCCCACATTTCCACATCCTTTAATTAAAAAGGAAAAAGTGAAAACCTCTGAATGCTATAAAAATGTCTCTGATAGAGAGCAGTTCAGAGATCCTTGAGACAGCAGAAATGAAGGCTGTTGAATCGATCAAGCTCAATGGGGTCTTGTTACTAGCTTGTATCCAGAGCAAATGTGTGCATCTAGTCTTCTGAGGAAAGGATTTAACACTGCCCGATTTCAAAGGAAAGGATTTGAGAGAAAATTGTCTTAGTATTGCAAACTTCTTGGAAGGATTGCTTTTTTTATGGATAGGTATAGTTGGAAAAAGGACTGATTCTTACAACTTTTAATTTTTAGTTACTGGGTGACATGTTTGTCTTCACTGCCTTTGGAAAATATTTTTTTGTCCCTCATATCAGCCCGAAATAGTCAGTGGCATTGATGTAAAAGGGAAACAGTGAATTGAGCATTTTAGTCAGCTGTGATGTATTGGGTTTAAGCATATAGTCCTAATAGTAAATAGAACTACATGCTGTGAGCAGAGCTTTTCCATAGTTAATATTTGTTTTTATAAGAGGGCTAATGCTTAATCTAAAATCACTTTAGGCAGAGTAGTGCATGCTTAGGCATAAAGGGGATTTGAGCAAGCTGGGGGGGAAAAAACCCCATACATATAGTGCTCTTAAGGTTGAGTTTCTGGGGTTTACAGAACCCAGTAGTGTCTTGCTCTTTCGTACAAATTCTTTTTAGTGGTGTGAATACTGCATATATTCAAGCACAAGTTTTCAATGAAACTGAATGTTTAAGCTTTTTAACTAGAGACTAGATGTCTTTCTAAGAAGTCTCCTCTTACCTGACTCTAGTCAATGAGCAAAGACTGCAAATCCTATATTAAAAGATATTGATTAACTGTGGGCAACATACCATTGATTCATTATGCAGAAGTAGCAGGCTTTATCAAATTTTGTGGTAGGTGATTGCCATTTATTTAGTGTTTATTACTTATAGTAATAGTTCATATTTTTGTGTGCCATGTAATATTTCAACTTTAGGTATGATAAAAAGTATTGTAGTTGGCTGTTCTTGTTATGTGTGAGTGATTCCTAAATATAGGTAGTTGTGTCCTTTCTTTATAATTATTACAGTGTGTTCTGAGGCAAGTGAGAGATTTGGAGTTGAGACATTTCTCTCAGGATGACATGGATGTTCCTACCATATACCCCTAAGTTAATTACACATGGAGCCAGTTGTCAGTAATGAGGTGGTTCTCAGTAGGTCACTGTGTTTTTAATGATGGCTATCAGCCTTAAATTTCTTTGCAAGCTGTAACAATCATTATATTTGGGCTGATTAAAGTGGTTATATTGGGCTGATTAGGTACATAAGTATTTCTTAGTGTATTTCAGAGTTGCTTTTGGAGAAATTAGCACGTTGAATATTTATTTGAAATAAATGTTTGGCTGAGAAGTATTTCTTTGCATTTCTTTGTTCATAAGTGATTTCCACTGCTAATCCTGGAGAGAAAAACTAGATCGTTGTAACACAGTACTTCATGAGTACTGCTTAGCTGTTCAGAATGAATATGAAAACAGTGAGAAACTTGCCATTCCTTATATTAAATAAAAATAAATGCCTGTTTAATTTTTTAACTACTTAGATTTGCTAGGTAGCTGGCGTTTTTCCAAAGGACATAATTGCTTTGTCAGTTGTAACTTAAGGTTTACACATCCCAGATCATCCTGTGATTGGTTTGCTGTTTGAAATACCGTGTTTAGTAGAGAGTATTAGATTAAGCTAATTCTGTTTTATTTAGTTTGATATGTCTGTATTTAATTGGAGAGCTGAATATGCTTCATTCTTCTTTTGTACTGCACACACAAGAAAACCTTATATAAGATGGGCTTGTTCATACATGAACATGTGGGGAATTCAGTAAGCTTGCCTTTTAAGTAAATGATAACTTAAATAATACTAGCCCTAGCGTGACCCAAATAAGTGAATTTTCTTATAAAACTGGGGGACGAAAATTATTAAAAAATATTTTTGTGACTGTTTTGGTGAAATTAACTGTAACATGGAATGGTAGACCATTCTTCAAATTTTAATAGTATTTCATTATAATCAACTTAATTTTTATTGAATTATAGCAGGAATCTTTATAAACAGTGGTAACCTATTATACAACTTCTGTTGCATCCTTTCTTTGATATTAATGCTGTTAATATGTATTTGTAAATCTAAATGTGTCACTGGTGCTTCAACTGTCAAACTTATGTGAGGCTAAGCTGTATCTTATATCTCCAGAGTTTTAAATACATGTTCTAAATGTGACAGAACAATAGTGGTGTTTGTTACAGAATTGTAATCAGATTAGATCTTCCATGCATTTGCTCTGGAAGGATGGAGAATATTTTTTTGGCCATGTGTTTTTACCAGGAAGATACCTCTGTTATACATCCATGCACTTTGAGTGGTCCTGGCTGCATCTGTGTAGACTGCAAGGAGACTCTGAGAGGGAATCCAGTTGCCATAAGTGCTTGGAGGAAGGTCATCTCTTGTGTCAAAGATGTGATAAAGTTCTAGCTTTTTCAATAGATTTATTCTTTCTTCACTAAAATCAAAAATCACCCCCAAATACTTTCAACTTAAAATTTCTTTAGTTTCAAGTCAAATGCTTAACATCACTGATTAGAGGTAATAAGGTGATTTCATGTTTTTTTTTTATTAAAGCATCTCATATTGTGTCTAGGTGACTGATAGTTCCACAGAAATTTCCATCCCTGTTGTCTTCTATTCCCTTCTGCCTTTACAGTTGTTCATTCAAACTCAGATTAAAAGGTCTACTGGAACAGTAGCAACTGAGGTTAGATTTTACTTCCCCTTTCTTTGCCAAGTTCAAGCACTTGTTACCCAGTTGTTGTCTTATTTTGCTTACATGAGTCAGTGTAAATCCAGTATTTTAACTTTAGGATTTTTTCTATCTTTCATGTTTATTTGTGGAAAAAAAAGGGAATTTACTTTTATAGTTGGAAGCAAAGTGAGAGATCAAGACCATATATAGGAGACAACTCTATAAAGAAGTGTATGTAGAAGTCCAGCCAGGTCAATGGGCTAATAATTGATAGTTTATGAAGGATTTCCTTAATGCAAATAATCGTCAAGAAGAAAATCACTTTCTCAGGTGGAGAAAAAGATGTTTTAGCAAGATTCTGTAAAATGGTGAGAAGTTGACCTCTTGTGCAACTCAGTGTAGCCAACTGGCTTTTTAGTCATGCCCGTAGCCTTTACCTCATGTTTGTTTCCTTAGTCTGAAAGCTGATGGAAGAATGAGCGTTACAAATGCCCTGTGTGAGCCAGCTGCCAGCAGGAAGCTAAAGGAGTTAGCTGGAAAGCCACAGGAAACACTATTAGGAGGAATTATTCCTGCATAAGAGTGCTTGTTTGATTAAGAATTTTCCTTTTTCTGTTCTCCTGTCCTTTCTTACTTTAATTTGCAAGAAATTTTAGCTTAGTGTATCTGTCATATCTTCTATACCAAGCTCTGTCTCATGCGTCTTGTTCCTGAACTTAGGAGAGAAGTTTTCTTACTAAATATTTTTTGGACTAGTTAGTCTATACTTTCTTTACTGCTGATTGCATTTAAAGAGGAATGTTGGTTTTTCAGTTGGTTTTTTTATATTAGTGGTGGCAGTTTTGTATTAATAGTGAAATTACTTGAATGACAATTTTTCCAAGAATGTTTCTGTAAACAGGGTTTAATAGGATCACAGGAAAACTGTGCAGGTCAAGATTTAAAATCAATGTGGTGTAGTTCAGAAGGAGTAAGTGTATGCTTCAGGATATTAATTTCTTATTTGCAGTGAGGATGGGAGATGTGAAGGAGAGCATGTATATAATTTTTAAAGTCATTTCTGTTAAAGGAAAGTAAGCTTCCCAGCTATGCAGTACTTATTGAATCTTGGACTGTGCCATATTTTGTGTTGGTTTGACTTGTATTCCATAGTCCCTTGTTATGATTACCAGCATCAGAGAGGTTCTATTTTGCCATTTAATAAGTTGGTTATCTTTTAGTATGTTGGCAGATAAACTGAATATGACTCCTGAAGAAGCGGAAAGATGGATTGTCAATCTAATTCGAAATGCACGATTGGATGCCAAATTGGATTCCAAGCTGGTAAGACTGTACCTAGAATCCTGGAATGGTTTTTGTTGAAGGACCTTAGAGACAGTCTAGTTACAACCTCCCCTGCAAGGACACCTCCCACTGTACCAGATTGCTCAGAGCCTCTTCCAGTCTGGCCTTGAGCACTTCCAGGGATGCAGCACCCACAGTTTTTCTGGGCAACCTGTTCTACTCTCATAGTAATATAATCTAAATCTGCTCTCTTTCAGTTTAAAGCCAGATGGAGCCAAGTGAATTTGTTGAGTTTTTCATTAAATTTACTTAATGGGCAAAGAAAAACAATAGAAATCAAAACTTTCTGTTCCTGGATAAACTGTAGTGGATTTCATTTACTGTGTTTTACTCCTGTCTGTAGGATGATCTGTGCAAGTTCTGAAAGCAGAGTATTGCATTAAAGATCCTTGCATGTTGACCAGTTGTTAAATTTTTTCTGTCTTTGCTGGGTTTTAGGGCCATGTAGTCATGGGCAACAATGCAGTCTCACCTTATCAACAAGTGATTGAAAAGACCAAAAGCCTGTCTTTTCGTAGTCAAATGTTGGCTATGAACATTGAGAAGAAACTGAATCAGAGTGGTAGATCTGAGGTTGGTATAAGTTGGGGGTTTTTTTTCTGAATTCTTGCTGTCTTTTTTATGAGAGATAAATTTAAGTAGAATTCTTAACCTATGCCTTAATTCACCAGATGTACCTACTCCTAGTTCTAATACTAGGAATTACATTGGAAAATACTGACTTTGTCATTATGAGAATTAGACAGTTCTTGCTTTCTTTTTAGACTTTTTCTTCATCCTTAGATTTTATTCTGTTGCATAACTGTTACTGGCACTTGCTGCTCTGCTTCCTTTAAATATTCTCCTTCACCAGGAAAGGGCAAATTATGAAGTGTAGCACTTATGAATGTAGTTACAATACTTTTTCCAAGTGAGTTGTACTCAAAACCGTTGTAGGTGCATATGTGATATTGAAAGGAGAATGAATGGTGCTTAAGATTGGAACGTGGAGGAAGAATTGTACAAAACCCTAAGTGTTAAACACATTTAGTGAAATTCTAGGAAAGGTAATTAAGTCATTGAAAGGTTTTAAGTAGAACCAGTGAAAATGAGCAAGTTGGTAAGATCATCTGGTTTTGTTTCCCTCCACATTACAATATAGGAAGCTCTGTGAGGGAGAACACCACTGTAACGAGGATGGCTCTGAGGCCCAGCCATACATCTTTAAAACAAAACAAAACAAAAAAAAAAATCAATGTTTAAGCTCTTTTACTGTGTGGTTTCTCTGAAAGTTTCATTGAGCTTCTTCAGTGCTTGGCTGAAATACTGGTGGAAGCTGGACAGGCAGAGGTGCACTGGTTTATTGTTAGTGGGAAGTTGTGTGCAACTTTTGTGCCATTACTTTCATTTAAAAATACAGCTGAAAAATTATTCTTGCATTTTATATTGGAATCTTCTAGAACTTCTCCTTTTAGAAACTACTAGCTGGGAGGACTCGCTGTACAACTCAGTTACAGTATGTGTCTGGTATATCAACACTTGCTTTAATCTTATAGGGTGTGCTTCATTATTAACAAAATTCCCTCTTCATATCCCTTTAGAGTATTAGAACTGTTTAAATTAATGTGTAATAAATTTCAGTAGGTATTAGGTAATAAAGTAATTTCTTCTAATCTTCTCTATTCATTTTTTAGGCACCTAACTGGGCTACTCAAGACTCTGGATTCTATTGAAACACTTCTACAGTGGGGACAAATCTGTTTATTTGACTAAAAAGCACATAAATATGTAACCTTTTTGAGAAAAGCAATTATGTGTTAGAGCTAATGTTATTTGAATAAAATTGGCTACTTTTATCAGTCTTCTGTGTGTTTGATTTAAATAGATTTATGTTATATAAGGACTTTTTAACATCATAGTATTCTACAGCATTTTTGATCACGTTTAGCAAAATTTAGGATGTCAGTTGTGTTAGGTTTGTTTGTACCAAAGGATGCTTTTGCTTGCAGGGCTGTCTGAGTTTGGAAGCAATGATTTGTAGATTTTTATTGCCTATTGCAAATGTTGCATTTTAAAAAAATCAGAAATGTGTAGTACAAACAAATAGACCATGTTTGAACATGTGGTCAAGCAAAAAATCTTTTTCTGCACTTCCATGTTTTTGTCTGTTACAGGAGAGGGTTGAAAGAGCGAAGGCCTATGTAGCCCTTATCTTTTATGAAACCTAACATAGCCTACATGTAGAATAATTTGAATATTCTTGGGTTCATGCATCAGAATTTTTCCTGTTTGAAATCCCATTTTTAATCTTGCCCCATGTTGTAAACTTTCTGGAGTATTTTTGGTTAGGAGGGAGGATTTCGTGCTTAAGGTTGAGGGAAAGACCAACGACTCAACTTCAGCTTGTTCCAGCTGTGTGCCTGTTTCCCTCTTAACTCCATGAGTTCTGGGATCTGTCTTTGTGTGTAAAGTTGTTGTAGCTTGCCTCCTGCTTACTGTCTGGAATTACATGTTGCCTGGGAAAGGAGAAAGAGTTTAGTGATATTCAGCCTTAAGGCTAAGACTAGTTTTTACTGTTGTGTTCAGTCCCTTCAGTGGGAAGATTCACAAGACAGGTCTTCAAGCTGCATGGAGACAGGATCAGTGGCAATGGACACAAATTAAAACATGGGAAAAATCCAGTTAGATTTAAGTGGCAATAACAATATTTTTAGTTTTATAGCCCAGAAGATGATCAGGCACTGGAAGGAGTCACCTGGAAAGAATATGGAATTTTCATTGGATTTAGTAAATACCTCAGCACCCTGATAGACATAAATCTGCTTTAAGGAGGGAGTTGGACTCTGGCCTTCCTCAGCTGATCAGCTGGAATTTAAGTAGTGGTAGCAATAAGCAGTTAAAAGTAGATTGTTGCTGGTCTATAACCATGGTGCAAGAAAGCTGCTCTGCAGCACAAGGATTCACTGTGTATAGGATTGGTTCCTAGGATGGGGGTGAAGAATCAAGCACGGCTGAAGTTAATAGGTTGGTTTTGGAGAGCAGTTTCCTAAGGCTGAGCATGCTCTGTGCCAAGTTCCTTATTCTCCAAGTTTTCTGTCAAAGGATTGACTAAATTGCAATATGTAGATTTACTCTATATTGTTACAGACCCAAACCAGTCACTTTGGAACAATCCAGATTGTGTAATAGCCATGTTCCTTGTTAACACAATCATAGAAGTGCAGTTGTGTAATAATTAAAGAATTTTTAAAGAGATAAAATAGGAATGTTTCTTTGTAAACAGCAGGGAAAGTGCCCACATGCAGCTTTTCCTTTGACTGGAAGAATTTACTGGAAACTACAGATTTAGAATCATTTCATCCCAAGAGTGAGGTACTGTGTTACCATGGCTTTCTGTTAGGTGTTTTGGACCTTTCATGGGCCAGCTGTGTAGGACAGAAAAGGTACATGCAGATATAGTGGCATTACTGAAATGCTTGGTAGCTTTGTGCCATGTCAGTTCCATGAAGTTTTTAGGCTTGAGAATGTTGTGTAAATGTGAAAGCCTTAAAGCAAAACTTCAGTTCTAAATGATAACTGTACCTTCTGTAAAAGTATTAAGCAACAATAGCTTTGTCATCTCTACACTTTAATTCTTGCACCAAGATGCTGTTTGTGTCGAAGGGTCTCCCGTTAAAGATTTCCAGCTCACAAACCCCAACACTTTTATATTAAATACCTTCATATTAAATAAACAATCATTACTCTTTTATTTGGTCCTTCTTAGGAATCTCAAAGGGTGACGTTTATTCAACTTGTGAATGTAAAACTATTGCTTTGTGGGTTGATTCAGATTTTTTTCAAGGAGGGGGTGGCAGGTTAGGAGTTTCTTGATTTTTGCGATTTTTGCACTGCCACTTAAATCCTGGTGGTGTCATCACTGAAAATTTTAGTACACAGGTGTGTTTCAGAAGAGGATTTCAAAGGAATTCATACTGATTTCCAGAAGAGACATTTGCTAGTCAGTTTACTAAAACAGAAATCATACAGTAGGTGTAAGATTTAGAGCAAACTGTTCACTGATGGCATCTCGGGTCGATGCAATTGTAGTGTATGTAATGCTTCCCATTTTCTGAAATTGCAATTTTAGATGAAAGGGGTTTTAAGCAAATTATTTACTTTCAGTACTAGTGTCAGTACCCCTCATCTCTGCTTAGGAGAAGTTTAGAAAATATTCTTGTCACTCTTTAAAACAAAAAATTAAGCAGAAGGGTGGTTGTGTAGTTGGAGAGTGGTGCACGTGTTGTGAAGCCCACCTGCTGTTACAAACTTAAGGTAATGTTTCTAAAAATCACGTAGATTGATTCCCACCTGGTTTCGATGGCTGAAAGGGAAATGGCTCATGCAAAATGTTGCTATGAAGGACTTCAGTTCCAGGTACCTCCTGGTGAAGTAAACTGCTTTCAGCAGCCCAGTAAGAATTCCGGCTGCTCATTTTTTTCTGTATGTGGCAACACAGCTATTCAGAGAGGAAAGCTTGGCTGAACCTGAGTCTCCCAGAACAACTCCTGTCATGGGCTCTCCTGATGGTGCTGCAACAGCCCGGGGCTCTGCCAGTGGTCACCCGAGGGCTTTTCTGTGTGCTTGGCTGGGACTGTCACCTTGGTTATGGAGAATGTGCTGCCTTCCCTGCCCGGGAATCCAGGACACCTTCACAAGTAACTGAGTTATGACTCAATTACACAGGCAGGGGAGAGCAGAAGGGGAAGGCAGTTTGTTCTCAGGCAGAGGATGAAGCTGGCCACAGTGTGAGTTTGCAGTAGGTTGGCAGTAGATGAAACTTTCTTCAAGCACAACAATTGCAAATTCTGTCATAACTCCACTGGCTAAGCTTTAGCAGTCTTATTAGTAGCTATATTTTATAAACATCCAAGAATAGTTGCTCTCTAAATTACATGAAGATAAGTCTACTTCATGCCTCTTGTTTTGGCCTTGCTTTTACAAAAAAATATTTGTATTAACTGCTAAAAGTAGATTTGGAAAGGGAAGAGGAAGACTGTTTTAAGATTTCCCTCTCTTTCCTTTACTGTTTGGAAAGGAGAAGGGATGAAGGGTGAAAGATGGGGAAATCTTACACTTCTCCTGCTGCAAGGATCTTTTAAAATGAACATTTTTGGGTTTTTAAATTTTTTTACCAGATACAATGTTATATTATCAAGTTTTTCCCTCTTTTGGACAAAATAAAGATGGTTGTTTTCTTTTAAAGAGACTGTAAAGCTACGATTGTCTGGGGTTAAAATGTGAAAAATGTGGAAAGATGTGTTGCCATGTTTGTAATTATTTTAATAAAATTTTAATAGTTTCAATAAATATCTTTTCAATTCCCGTTGTAGAAATGTCATCAGAAATTAGGCCTGCAAAAGTCGTTCAAGGATCTTTAATAGGAGAGTTGTGGTAAGGCAGCAGTACTGCTTCTGGTGAAGGGCTCCTTTTATAGCACGTGAGAGTGGGAGAAGTGCATGAGGGACTTCTAATCTTCCCTGCAATTGTTTATGTAACCTGTAAGATCCAGGAGGGAAGCAAAGTCAGATGACTGTAAGCTGTACATTAAAATGAAAGGTTAAACTAAATCCCACCTGCAGCTTGGAAAGGCAGACATATTTTGTACTCTTGAGTTGTCACTGGGTTTTACAGCCTAAGACTCTGTTGTGCCAACAAAGAGCACTGACTGCTGGAATTGTTGTGAGTCAGAATGAGGAATAAGCAAACGTAGGAGATCAGCAGTAAACACTGAGAGCACAGAGGGGCTGAAAAGTTGACTTGGCTTTCCTTGATCGTTTTGTAACTCAGCAGAGGATTTGGTGTATGAACTATCTTTGGAAATAAACAAGATGGCAACAAGTAGATGCCTTCCTCTGTAGAATAAGACTTCCAAGGCCTGTGGATAACAGCCTGGTAAGGTGGGTAGTACCAAGAATAGGCTACCCAGGAACTATGGGAGGTGCACATGAGCTCCATGCAGCTGGATTCATGAATAGAAGTGGCCTTAGAAAGGATAGCAACTGGCAATAAAAGCCATATTGTGAAACAAGTTCAATGCCATGTATCAGTAGCCAGCTGACCAGCTGTAAAATAACTTTTGTTTTCACTTGTATTATGCAGCTGAGTAAATAAAGTGTAATTTAAAGATGTGAAAATGCAAATCTGCAAGCCTCCTAATGAATACTTTCATTTTGTGTGAGAATGAGCAATGCTTTGCCAAGAGCAAAACCCCCACTGATATGCAGCTCTCCAAAAACACTCCATTAATGGTTCACACAGAGGACAGCTATGGTTTCTTAGCAGCTTGGGCAAAGGAACAGGCCACAATAACCACATCTTCCTTGACTTCACATCACATACATCTTCAGAAGTAGTCTATTTGTTTCTTTCTCCGTGCATCTTCAGTGATAGGAGGATATTTTGAATTAAGGGTGTGAATAATCCTTATCTCCCCTTGTAAAAAAAATACTCTGCATGGTAGCAGACTAGACCAGGCATGGCAGGCCTCACCCATCTGCCCTGTGCCAGTGGAAAAGTCTAAACTTCTCTATCCACCATGTCCCAAAGTATCTTCTGTGGGAGGATCTGTGTTCATATGTGCACTATGGCCACTGGACAAAGCTGAACTTTAGCAGCAGTTGAAATCATAATGCAGCATACACGTTCCACAGCTTAAGGCATTTAAAGAGTGTATGAATAAGATTATTGTCACGTTGGATCCCATCTTCCTGGAGCTAACCAACCCTGAATGGACTAAATTGGCCATGAAGAGAAATTTTAATTCAAAGAACATAAAAGTTTAAGCTTGTTTCAGTAGGTCGAACTTCTTGCAAGTGAACATCTACTGTAAATGTAAGAATTTGCCTTAAAAAAATGAGATGCTTGTGAGAAATTGCACACACTGCAGTAGCAGTTTGGAAAGGTGCTGGTCATGCTGCTCAGCTCCGGCTTCCTTGGCTGAAGTGGCCGCAGGCTGGAAACTGCACTGTGTAAGTTCGTAAGAGTTGGGAACAGGCAGATGGTATTCCCCTAATAATGACCCTGGGCAGGGCATGTGGAAACAATTGTTTAAGACAATTATCTGTTCATATCCATGTTGAGAAGACTGAATTGTGTTCCTGCAGAGATCAGAAGTGACGGTATTTAAGGAAATATTGTGCTGTGGCACAGCCATTCACTGGATGTGTGAAGTATTCACCTTGTGACTGAACAGTGAAGCTGCCTGTAGAAGGATCAAGATTCTACATATGGCTTGGACAGAGATTTCTTGTTTAATCTCATGGCAAAAAAATGCATGCTTTATGTACTCTCTTAGGAATCAGAAGTCAAAGTACCTCTTTGGAGTTTTGGGGTGTTAATTATTTCTGTATGTTTTCATATTTTACAGTACGGCCCACAGAAATGCAATGTGTTATTTGATAATAATAGTTCACATAATGCATAATTTAGTATTTTTTTCCCTATTTCTATCTACTGCTTTAAGGTACATTTTTCGTCCCATTATGCCAGACAGATGTATTTTTGAAGAGACAAAAGGTGATGACATTTAGATAGTAATAATTTATCCTACGTCAAACTGCAGTTCCTCCTTCTCACTTGTACGAACCCTGTGTTGTGTGATTTCCTTGATGTAAAAAGCCTTTTCATAATACATTTAAACAAAGAAATTTTCTTTGCAATGCAGGAAATTTTAAAATTTGATCAGTGTACAGAACAGAGAACAACCTGTTTGTTTTCCATAGCTTTATTTTTTACCTAACAAGTACTATTTGTTTAGTGCTGTGCCTTCCTTACTGCATATGTAAAGAGAGGCTTATTTCAACTTCTTTTCTTCCCTGTTCCACACTTCCTATTGCCTTATAAATCTCCCTTAAGGATCTGAAACACTCAGGGCAGTCAACTTCCAAAGCTTTGGAAACACTTATTGGAAATTATTAGTAGGAAAAATATAATCCAATATTTTGTATGATTTGAATATAAAGCAAATGTTACCCAGAATTGGAAATGTCAGATAATTTCTGTGAGTCTCCAGGAGGTTCAAATTAGGTTAAAAGTAACAAGAACATTCATCTATTTTGGCTTTCAATGAGTTTAGGTATTAGTTTCCTGGACAAATTCAATGAGTGTTTTCAACAAATACAGAGTTTAGACTATAATTATACATCTTAAAAGTACTAATAATATGCAATGTCCCTGCCAAGTAAACAGAATTTATGAGAGGTCAAACACTTGTGACTATTGAGTTTTTGCTGGTATAGCCAACTACAGATCGAGGGAACTTAATTTAGACAGCCACATCATTTCAAATTTTGGCTACATTTAGTGGAATGCTATAGAAACCTTTTGGTTCAAAGGTGCCTTGTGTCAATATACAGTGAAGGAATATCCCTGATGTGAAATGAGCTTTCCATTTTGACTTCACTCAATCCTCATCCCCTCAAAAGTATCTGACTGCATCTTGTGTATATAATTTATCTGTCAATTCTCTCAAAAAGGAGAGCTTATGTTACTTGGAGGGCCTTCATGCCAATTCTAAAATGAAAAGCAATACACACTGCCAATACAGCAAATGCCTGCAGGCTTATTGAATTTCTTTCTTCACTCTTACTCACCACCAAAACCAGCTCAAGGAAAAAAAAAAAAATCTCCCTAAAAAGCTTATTAGAAGTCAAGAGAACTGAAAGCTGATAAAATCCGAAGGGTTTCCCTGGGGGAAAAATAAAAGGAATAATTAGATATTAAACATTATTAATGAGCTATTATGTATGTGCTTTGCTCTTGAAAAGAGCCAGACTCAGCAGGGCTGTTGAACGTGTAGACAGAGGGAGCCACAAAGAGATGTATGTGGTGTTAGTTTAAGGCCACATGTTCCAGTACCCCACCATGTTCTCTTTATCTTCACTTCCCCTACAACTTCTGAGTTGGTCCCATGGAGAGAGCCAACACAGCCCTCCCCTTCCCACTGTCTGTTAGTGCTACACTTGTGAGAAAAGTGAACAGGATACAAGGGGATCTCCATCAGCTGGCAGGCTCCATCTAGGCAACAACTGGCATCCATCCATTAGTTCAATATCCATGATGTAGGCACCACCAACTCAACATCACCCGTTTTGGAGCAGCAGGGAGCTTGAGAGGCAGAGTTTTCCCCCTGTGGGTTTTTCCATCTATACTGTTCTCAAACTGAGGAATTATTATTATTATAAGGGAGTAAAGATAAAGGATGTGAAGGGAAGTCATGGGAGAAGCCTCTAATCCAGATGAGTGTTTGAAAGGGATGTGTCTAAAGAAACAGGAGAAGGCAAAGGGAGGAGGAGCCTGGGGAAGGTACAAGGACAGTGTGAAACAACATAGAGCATGTTATGGAAGAGAGAAAAGAAGCTGTGAGACAAGAACAATCAAAAAGTAATAGACAAAGTTAGGAAGAAATTAGAACTGAGATACAGACAAGATAAAAATGCCAGATATCCATGAATATGGGGGAGAAGCGTTAAATTTGCATCAGTACATGGAGCGCATTGGCCAATGACATTGATTGAAATGTAATTTCTAAATATTTGCTGGTGTTAGTGGTGATAACTGGGACACAAAACCTGGACAAAACAAGATGGGAAAAGAAAGGATGAAACAAGCTATGCTGTTTGTCTCCTAAATTTATCTGTTTTCTGTATATTGGCTCATTAGGTATACTGCCTGCCTGCCAAGAGAAAAACCATTTTGGGTTTGCATAGCTGTAGCCATATGGGGAAAAGATACAGTGTTCTCCCTGAAAAAAATTGTTTTCTTTCTAACGTAAGATAAGATATTTTGGACACACCATGCTGTTTGCATGGAAATATTACAGTTGAGAAGTTACATGGCAGAAACAGAAATAGAATAATAAACTTGAGGGAAGTAGTCTGGTTGGCAGCTTATTGGAGGTTTTGGTTAGTGTTTATAACAATCCAAAGGCTTCTAGTACCACAAGGGTCTTTCTTTTCTTTTTGGTTATTTGTGATGAGAGAAGAATGACAGAAAAGATCCAACTTTAAATTTCCAGCATATTTATATTTTTTCTCTTGTGTTTGGAATGGTGATTTATTAAGTGACTGGGAAGAAGACTTGCCACTGGGGGAATGGCACACTGCAGCTCTTGCTATCCATTGGACAAAGCCTCCAAGCTCTAATTTGCACAGGAGCTCTTATACAAAGTGCCACAAATACATAACATAACGTGGGGATGGCTGAGAGCAAGAACTCGATGCATTCCAAACCTCCCTGAGCTAGAGAAGAAATCTGCCTGATCTTTTGTTTCAACAAGGGATAGAAGGCTTCTCATATCGGGGCAGTCTGCCAGGAACCATAAGAATCAATTTATTATTGCTAGACTGATCTAAAACGAGGATAAAATTTTCCAGAGCTTAGTTGTTCCAAGCACCATAGGTGGCTTGCATGTCTTGATGCTGTCAAATGGCCTGGAATATGGAACAAGAAATGTAGCTGCTGTGTTAGTCAGGAGCTTCCAACTCCAGACCTGCTTTCAAGATCCTTCCACATGGTGGTTCCAGATGCATCTGTCAAACTTATGAATGGAAATGGTACAAAGTTCACTGAAAAATTGGGCGCTTTAGCTTATTCTTTACATTCTCCTGATCTGCCCCTAAAAGTTTCAGTAAATAGCCTCAGGCTACCTCATAAAGATATTAGTAGCAATGAGGATGCTATGTTGCAGGATTTGGTGCTGATGAAGAATCCCAGGAAGGCCTAGGTGTTCTCAGCAGGTGTGCACAGCCCATGGTGAATCCCAAACCACTGGTGCTCTCCCAGCAGCTGTCTGCTGGCTTACACTTGCAGTTTCACTTGCTAGGACAGGCTTAATCTGTGTGTTAAAAATTCCCTAAACTATAGCAATATTGGGATTGCCCTGTAAATATCAGACAGTAAGGATGTGCTGTATTCCTGCAGCAGTATTGCCCAAGGCACACCGTGTATTCCCAAAACTGTCTTGCTTTCCGGTGAACAGCATAGCGTTCTATACTTTTATGTCTGGCATCAAGTCTGTCACAGGTTTCCTACACTCTTTACCCAGGTCTTCTAAAACTGAGAGAATGGTGGTTTACCACCATTTTGTTTCAATAATAGTTACTGATAAAGAAACCAGAAGGAAGAGATGTGTTTGCAGAAAAGGTTATGTTAGAATCATGAGCAGAAATGCGTAAGAACACAGTATTCAACTACGTTTCTTCAGCCAGGTAGCGGGATTAAAATTAGTGGGGAATGTCTTTAAAACCATTACCCAATCTGTCATCACCCCCCAGGCTAACTTAGTGATAGAAAACCATTTCATTTTCAGGCACCTGCATACAAAATTTAAACCTGCTATGCCTTCTACAGCTGCAATCTAACCTTTGAGACTTCTGAATTCCCCATATGGCTAAATGCTCAGTTTCATACAAGCAAGCTGAACTTTGCAGGAGCTGAAGTTGAGTTCATTTTCCTGCAGTCCGTTCTACCTGGTGGGCATTCTCTGAGATCTGTCTTATCAGGAAAACAAATGAAGAAGATGAAGAGGGATTTGTCTCCTGTATAGCTTGAGTGCGTGCCCAGGACGTTTAGCACTAGGCTTATGTCCCTCTTTTTCCTGATTTTAGAACAAGGATTTGAACCTTAACATCTCAACTTTCACAGGGCACTAGGGGGCTTTTCTGGTTTTGCAATATTCCTAAATGATTTTTGGATCAGGTCTGCCCAGCAGGTTTGATAATCATTCCCTTATAATTAATGTTTAAGTGGTTTTTTAAAGCAAATCAGGTATATCTAAGAAAAAGAAACAATTTATTGTTTGGGAATCCAGTAACCCCAACACAAATGCTTTCTATATCTTGTATACAATATGATACAGTTTATGGAAAGGTTTTGGTATAAAGAACACTCTCCAGCAGTGTAAACAAAGTGACAAAGTGGATTTATTTTAACTGAGATATCAGCTAGTGATATCCAAGATATAAAAGATATCTGCAACAGGAATCATTCTTAGCAAAGCTATGCTAATTGCTTCTCTCAGGTTGTTGACTCAAAGGGTGGCTTTCTTCTACATTTTTTTGAACAAGTTACAAAGTATTGCAGAATTTTTTGTTCGCAGTCTCACACTAGACATGTATGATGTCCACAGTTTGGGTTTTTAACACATATTTTTTTTACTAAAAATACTAATTTTTTTTTCATTAGCTACTCTGGTTTCTGTATTAATCTACAGCTTGCTTTTATGAAAAACTCTCCACTTACAGAGTATCTGGCTGGAAGATTGAAAAAGCAAATAATGAAAATTATTGTGTTGTGTGTGTTGCAGAGTTAAATGGAAAAACAGTCATTGACAATTTGGCATTTAAATAAGCATGCTGCAGCTACCTCAGCCAAATCTCTCACCCAGTGTAAACAACACTACCAGGTTAGATGTTAAAATAATATTTATAATATAATTTTTTGTGGCCTCTGTTCTGCTGGATCTGGGATTGTATAGTCGTTACAATTTATCTGCCTCATTAGACTGTCCATAACCAGGTTCAGATCTTTTGTCCTCAGGCTTACTAAGCAGTTTGAGACCTGATGCGTCAAAACAAGCGTCCATCTCACTTGGCCTTTCTCAGAAGACCCACCACTCATTTTCCCAGCTCAAGAGAGGCAGGGACTTGCTGGATGGGGACTAGAGTATCTCACTTGGGAGAGGAGGCTGAGAAATCTGGGACTGTCCAGTCTGGAAAACAGAAGGCTCAGGGGGATCTTATTCATATGTGGAAATAAATACATGGTGGGATGGGATGAGAAAGAGAAAGTCAATCTTCCCAGTGGTGTCTGGTGACAAGTTGAGAGGCAGTGGTCACAGAGCTAAAAAACTAAATTCAATCTGAACACTCTGAGTATGATCAAACACAGGTTGCCCAAAGTGTTCCTTGGACATATTCAAAAGCCATCTGAGCAACCAGCTGTTGCTACATGAGCATGAAGGTTGGAGCAGGTGACTTTCAGAGGTGTATTCCAACCTCAGTCATCCTGTGATTCTGCGATAATTTCCTCGTACATGAGACCACTGAATGGAAATGTGCCAGTACCAAACACTGCAACGTACTCAGATTTAATTCAAAACTATAACATGGCAATGCAGCTGTGCCAGAGCTAAAGAGGCCCCAGAAATTTTTAGGAGTGTATTCTCCTAGGCTGGCATGATATGGATCCAAGGTCTTCCCTAGTACAAACCATACACATGAGAACAATAGTTGGAAACATCCAAAATAAATTTCTCCCAGCAATTTCAATATGATTGTAGCCAGGATCTGGCACAGGACAGGACACAGCTGAGTTCTGATGCTGGTCTGAAAGAAAGCTTTGTTTGATGGTCCTCTGAAGATGGAGTAGTATCCTGCTTCTCTTGTGAACATCTGAGTCATACCCTGAGCATAAACATGAATGGAAGGGGTCCTGGAGGAATCATCTTCATTTAAATGTAGTTTGCATGTTGCAGTTTACAGAAGCAAAGGGTGTTTTTAGAGCAAAGAATTTTTCAGGAGTAAACTTTAATGTAAGGATGACATACGACTAGAGAGATTGAGAAAAACATTAGGGGAATGGAAAAATCTCTTCTAAGTCTTGCCAAGAGTTTCATGCTTCTACTCTATTGCTGCTACTGACACTGGTAAGCAAGATTTGCTGCTTTCCTTCCCCGTAAGCTTACATAAACCTTTCAAAACTTCTCCCCTCTTTCCATATTCCCTTTTAATAATGGCCGATTTTAAAGCTGTGAGCCGTGGTTTCCTTTGTTTTGGCAGCTGCTGGATGCCCTGCTGCTTGCTGTGCAAGAGCTCCTACTCCTCTCCCCTCCATAGATAATGCCATTTACTTTTTTCCAGACCTCCCCAAAGCAGGCAGTGGTCATTTTGGATAAAAAAGTTATCAGGATAGTTTCCTCACAAAACTATGTGCAGTGATCCTATTTTCCTGGTCTTAGACATCTTCTGTGCCCACTGCTTTTTGCTCCAAGTAGATCACATCCAAGCGCAGAGAGAACCGAAATTTGAGAATTCAAATGCATGCACACTCATGGCAGTAATTTCTTATTACAAAAAGAAGAGCATGGAAAAACTTACTTAGCTAGACTGGTTTTACATGGTGTTCCCTGCCTTTGTTTTCCACCCTTTTCCTCCAGATGATCATAATTTAAGCATCAAGCATCTCTCAAAAAAATCCGTAGTGTTATATATAAATTATAACCTGAAGTAGCAAAGCAATATTCACACTTTTCACAGAACCACAGCCTCTTTGGCTGACACAGCAAGTAGTGGCTGCATCAATGTATTGAATGACATTAGAGAAGCAGATACCAATCTGCATCTTGGCCTTTAACCTGGATGAGACGACACCTTAGTCTGAGGCACCCTAATGAGGTTCAGCAAACACTGCTAGTGCTGGGCCACTTTTTGATCATGCTCTCATCCTTGGCTTGTGAAGGGCATATTTTAAAAGTCATGAAACCATAGGTAGCTGTAAGCCAGTGATCCAGATACCTCTGCTCCCATCACAAATGCTCAAAAGCTGACACACGTCCAAGGCATCGCATGGTGCATCTCAACAAGGGACAGTGCTGGATTCTGCTCCCAAGATGCAGCAACTCCAGATGCATGGACAGACTGGGCAATGAGAGTGCCCAGTGCTGGAGAGCACTGCCATGGGAAGAGACCTGGAGGTCCTGGTCAATGGCAAGGTGAACATGAGTCAGCAGTGCCCTGGCAGCCAGCAGGGACATCCCTGTCCTGGGGCCATCAGGCCCAGCATCACAGCCAGGCAAGGGAGGGGATTGTCCTGCTCTGTTCTGCTCTGCTCTGGGGCAGCCTCACCTTGAGTGCTGGGGGCAGTTTTGGGTGCCACAAGTAAATACAGATAGAAAACTATCAGAAAGTGTCCAAAGGAGGGCAACAAATATGGTGAAAGACCTTGAGGGGAAGCTCTATAATGAGAGGCTGAGGTCGCTTGGTCTGTTCAGCCTGGAGGAGACTGAGGAGAGACCTCACTGCAGTTACAACTTCCTCATGACCGGAAGAGAAGAGGCAGGCACTGATCTCTGCTCTGTGGTGTCCAGTCACAGGACCCAAGGGAACGGCCTAAAGTTGTGTCAGGGGAGGTTTAGGCTGGATATTAGAAAAAGGTTCTTCACTCAGGGCGTGGCTGGGCACTGGAACAACTCCCCAGGGAAGCGGTCACAGCACCAGCCTGGCAGAGCTCGAGAAGTGTTTGGACAATGCTCTTGGGCACATGGTGTGACTTTTGGGGATGGTGCTGTGCAGAGCCAGGAGTTGGACTTGATGATCCTTGCAGGTCCTGTCCAATTCAGCTTGTTCTGTGATTCTGTGCAGTAATTTACAGGCTGAGCCACTCAGCCAGGGGGCGAGAGATGGGTACTCAAGAACATCCTCAGCCTCAATTCACTTTCAGATCCACATCTACCGCTCCCCAGGCACTGGTAGCCATGTGTTTCCCTATCTGGAATCATCAAGAGATGCACTGCTGCCTTCACTTACAGTAACTTCAAGGACAAGGTTTGCAGACAAAGCTTGTCGTGGGCTGATTACTCCAAAGGCAATTTACAGCTGAGGGCTCTCAGCCCCCCATTCCGAAGTGGTTTTTTTGTAGTGGGACACATGCAATATTTTAGGCAGTAATTGATGAATGCAAACAGAAATGTTTTAGGGGACAGAAAACAGGAAACCATGCATGGATCTTTCCTAGAATGTGACCTGATTTCTTGTGCTTCTTTCTAGTCTAACAAATCCTGATTTCCTGAGATTGTTTAGATCACTTTGTCCCCACCCTGCCTTCCATTACTAATTACTTAAGATACATTCAGAGATGTAGGTTTTGATATCATGAAGCAAACGGGTAATAGTCAGTTGTATAGCGTTAGTACTATTGCTATCTAACAAAGTCACCACAGCCGGGTTTTTCAGTTGTATAGCGTTAGTACTATTGCTATCTAACAAAGTCACCACAGCCGGGTTTTGCAAGGACGCCATTCCCGGATATTTTCTCAGAATTTTTCTCTGATAAACCACACTGTCAGGGCTAGGGGCAGAGAGTGAAAATAGTGATTCACATTTCATGTTTGTTTAGCAATAAAGTTTTGAGAATGTATTTGCTGGAGAGGGTCTCAGCCTTCCACATTTGCCAGTTTGAGGCAGAAGCAAAGCCTCCAGGATCTTTAAAATCAAGCTAAATGGTGCTATGGAGCTTAAAACCCCCAGCTGAGAAGCAAGCCAAGATAGGGTGGGTTAATTTTTTTATTACTGGTTATTTCCATTTTGGATTTAGGTGCAGCAGCTCAGGTAAAAATAAGTTGCAGATATTCAGATATGTTCTTCAGGGATTTAGCCCCTAATTTCTATCCCAGATATATATATAAGGAGTAAAGAGATAAGATACCTTATCTTTCCCTAATATTTAAAAAACATCTTAAGTTTTGAAGGTGATACTGTGTAAGGGGCCAGCAGTAGCACAACACAAATTCCCTTTTAAAAATCGCTTGCCTGAAATTGTCCCAGCCGCATCCTTCTGCATCCCTCATGAGGGGCAGATAAAATGTGGATTTCAATACTTCAACAATTGCTTACTGTGCAAGATGCTGTTCCCCAGAAGTACTAAACAGCAGGGAGTGGACTTGGGCCAAGAGATATTAGTAGTTGTATTCACCAAGCCAGCTATCAGTCAAAAAATATTCAGCTGCCAGCTGTGTGCCAAACCAGCACTGGGGTAAAGGAAGGTTTGGGACTGTCATGAGGGCATTGAAGATGATCAGTAGCTGGTTTTAGACTGAACCATGTGATTTGTAATATTCCCTTTGTTAATTTTCATGCTGGTTAAAAAAGTTTAAAATTAGTATTTTCCCCAAGGAGAGAAGCTGACATTAAATAAGGAAAATCAACACAGAGGTTCAGCTGATCTGAAAATATCCCTAAAAGTGATGATAAAAAACTTCAGTATTGAGTTCAGGTAAAGGAAAGTGAAATATCTGTATTTGGCATGGCCTCACATACTCCTCTGCTTTAAGGAGCTCAGTGGACAGAAAAAAATGTCCAAAATAAAGTAGAAATTAAATCTTCTAGATTACCATATGTATTACTCTGCCAGTGCATGACTGAGTTCTTTAATACTTATTTAAGCCTTTCAGTCCCTAAGGAACATGATTTATGGGCTTTCTACTGATCATCAGAAGATAGGCATGGTTACAGGCTACAACTTACTTATGTACTGTGGTTCACGCTTTTGGCTCCAGCAGTCTTCTCAGCCCCTAGGGTACTGTTGAAATGGCAGCCATCACAGTTTCTCTGCCCTATTCTCTAATTTAGTTTTACTTTGAAGAATTTTTCTAAAGAATGATGACCTTAAATTTTCACTTTTTCCCTTTTGGTTTGTCTCTATTTTATTGTAAGGACAGAAATTAGTCTAATTTTGGTTCCAGAAGATAGATATGGTACACTTGTCCAAAACTTGCAATGAAGTAAAAACTGACATTCAGCTCCCATCATGACTGGCAGGGTATAAAGCTCAAACAAAACAATATTCTACTGTGGTTTCAAACAAAACAATATTCTACTGTGGTTTATTGCACTTTTTAAAAACTAAAAGCTGAATTTTGTGGCTCTCATATTTTAAAAATATGTCATAGTTACATCTGTATAATTTTTCTGACAAAACTGAATGTAAGCTCTTTTGCTGCCCTTTCACCAAGACCCTTTGTTTCTGTACTTAGGTATTTTTACAAGGCAATGTTGGGGGCCGGCATCCCAAGAGCACTGAGACCACGCTCCCCTTTCCTATTCCTGTCACTATTTACTCCTTCAGTGTAGGATCACCTACTGCTCCAGCCTCTCTCCTGAGCTGGGCTAAAGGAGGTGACAGTGTTTCAGAGAGAATGCTCATGGGTTCTTTTTTAATTTCTTTTCCTGAGCTGTTTGTTCAATATGTAAGACAAGGAGTAAGCAATGATGTGACAGTGGAAAAGTATAATATTCTGCAGATTATAAAACTGTCTTGAACATGGTTTTTTTATTACTGGAAACAATTTTACTTTTGAAACTCGGTGTAGATTAACTATACAAATTTCAGGATTTTATCTAAGAATTCTCAACTGTCCAAGATTCTTTTTAAACTCCCTTCTTTATATCATTTGGCAGAGATACCTCTTGTATATTCCAACAAATATTGCAATCACTATATTGCTAAATAGATATGCTGGAGAAAACATGCACTTAACATCACAACATTTAACACTTAGCCTTTATTAACATTAAATAGTAAATATCTCTAAATTGTACTTGGAAGACATCTCCAAAGCCAGTTAGTAAATTAGAAGGATATTAGGAAAAGATGTTGAATACAACATTTGTCTATGTTGAACAATGTTTCTGTTACAGGAAAATAATGCACAAATTCTGACATTTCAATAAAAAAGTTTGCATCATATCACTTTTATAATTTTGAGGGCCACTTTTGATTGTCATTGCTCATTTTGGTAACAGTTCTGTGTTTACAGGTTCACAGGTTCATCTTTGCTCCCTTTCCTTCTGCAACCAACAGAAACAGTGGGAAAACAAACTAGATGTTTCAAGATGATAGGTTTAGTCTCAAGGATGTAATTTTTAGGAAATATTTTAAACATTTTCTCCATTTGATGCATATGTGATAAGGAAACAGGAAAATCTCAGTA
>VXBU01007358.1:778594-797804 GCA_013400315.1 Bombycilla garrulus
GGTGGGGAGGCTCGCCTTATTAAAAATGTTTTTATTATCCACGTGTTCTGAATTTTTTCTATCCCTTTTCCTATTATTTTCTTGGCCATGCAACCACTTAGCATTTCTAAAGTTATTTGAAAATCAGGTGGCTCAAGCTCCTGAGAAATCTGTATTTCTGAAAGAATTGCACTTTTATTGGTATTATTTGGAAGGGGAGAGACTTAACATATCCAGTGTTAAGCTGCTACAAATATTAATAAAATTGTGAGAAGAAAATAGTTTGCACTTTCATGCGTATATCGCCTTCAGAGTAGGTACAAATAAAATTGTAAGGCAGTTTGGTATTTGATGGTGTTTCAACAGATGGTTTCCAGAGTTTAATTTATGTGTGTGTAGCTAAAACGATAGCAGTCCTTTAAAGTGACCAGACTATCTTTGCTAACAAAGGGTATACTGTGTCTTTAATTAAATGTGGAACTACTTAGAGTGCTGGCTAGACAGCGGAGGGTGATAGTGGCATTTCTGCTTTACAACAGAGCTTAAGGGCTGCATTGTGGGAGTACTGAAATGAATAGACATCTAACTCAAGTTGTGTGAATTGTCCTCCTACAAAAACTTAAGCTGGTTTTAATTGATCTCATGTTCACTGATTGATCCTAGACCAATTGTTGTGCTTGTTGAACAGTTGGCTTTTCCAAAGGAGATTGATTTAAATTAGTTTTTAGTTTAATTATTGGATAAATACGATCAGTATTGACAGTTGACTTACTGGCACTATTTTGTGCTATCACCTAAGGGTTTTATTTTGGGCTTTGAAGAATGCAGTCTTTTTCAGTTAATAAGTCTAAAGAAGTAAGCATAGCCAGTTCTAAGCACAGAAAACGCAATCTAAGAATGTATTCAAATTATAATAGATATTTGCCATGACACATCCAGTCTGAAGTAATGCTTTCGTACAGGACCCAAAACTCCAATAATTTCACAATTTTTCCATATCCCATCTGCAAATAATCAGGCAGTCACTGTGGGGTACTGGCAGTTAAAATTTCTCTGGCATTCTGTTTTGTCTGTTACATGATCTCAGATGCTCCATAATATCGTTTTCTTAATGAAATACAATTTTTGGCATAGATTGAGTCTCCTGTGTGGTAGGACTCAATTACATTCAGTCTGGAATTATGGGCAAATATCATGTGTAGCTATTTTTTTTAAGCAGCTAAATGTACAATAAATTTTAAGTGTATATGCCTGCATTGGCATTTGCATGAATTTGTTGCTGATGTAGAATGCTTTAGTAAAGAAGACTTAAGTAAATCTGGGGAGATGTTCTGAGAATTTCTCATTCACCATCTGCTTGCAACTCTTTCCCTAATCAAAGCTTGCAACGTTGCAGTAGAAGCAAGTAGAATAATAAAATGGGGTTTAGAAAGTGGTTCCTACCTTGCATTGATTTGTGTTTTGTTAGTCAGTGTCACTTTACTAACTTTTTTTTGATAAATATGTAATAATTAACAGGCTCTATTGATTCCACTTCTCTTCTTAGTTACTTTTCCAGCTCATTAGAATATTGCTTTGCATAGTTGCTCAGAACAGAACCTTACTTTCTGTAAAGCACCCAAATTCCTCCTCTGGAAGTCACTTCCCTGAGCAGGAAACTATGGCCTTTTTGCCTTTCCCACAGAAGATATTTGAAAACTTATTTAAGGGTTACCTAGCTTAAAGCTCAGTGGTGTTATATCACAGCTGGTTTAGCCTAATCTTTCCTGATGTTGAATTGTATGACTTGATCTTTTGTTTCTCTTGTAAGCCTTTTTCAATGAAATTTTGTATCTCTTTTTCAGATTTCTTTGGCAGTCAGCATAAGATGAGCAGCTTTATGTCTTAGCATTTCACTGAATATCACAGGGTGCATGAAAGACCAGTGTTTTTTTCCTTTGAGACATAATGAAAACAGCTTTTCCAAAGAGCACTGCAAGTCAAAATGGGGGTACATAGAAATGAAGACTCTCAGGCTGGTGTACTGGGAGGTGTGATGGTATTCTGCAAAAGTTTTGACAGAAGAGAATATAGGGTTGTTCTAAACAGCCATCATAAAGCGGATGCTAACAAAATTCCCCAAGGGAAAAAAAGTCAATATGATAGCAGTGTCTGCACTGAGTCTACAGAGAGGCTCTCTACAGTTGGTAAGACCAACGTTGGAATAATAAAAAACGTGAATGGAACACATTCACATAGTTAAACCAGAAGTTGTTTATATACAAGATCTCAAAACCAGTGGCTGTAAAATACTTTCCATTTAGTTCCTGTTCATGTAGCATCATGAGGGTGAATACTTACCTGCTAGATGCTTACACTCTGTGTTAGAGGTACATAAAGGTGGAATACCTGTGGCAGTGAGTGACAGTGGTGATGGCAAAAGGTGGAAGCAGGAGGAATACCTGGGGCAGGAAATTTCCTCAGTGTTTCTCAGACCTCGATATAACTTTGTGCACAGTGTTTATTGAAGAACGTGCATGTATGGAGGGCCACAGTCACTGAGTTGAAAATAATGTCAATTACATCTTTAGCATCTTAATGTAAGATGGGAATCTTGACTGCCAACCTGTTGTTATTATAGGAAGCTGGATTTTCAACTAGAAGAAAAACCTGCTTGGATATTGGAGATTGTGATTTAGCTTTCCTAACAAGGTACTTATCTGGGATAGTCTTGGAACCTGTCTAAGCTGGATTGTATGGTCAGGCTATGGGAAAGATAGATGATTTGAGCATTAGGGAAAAAGAAACTATGTTGGAAATACTTGACTGAAATAAATAGTACATCTTTTACAAGGACTATACTAGCTGCTAAAGAGTAATTTATCTTAAAAAAGTCATACTACATGACTTTTAATTGTCTAGCATTATCCAAATCTAGCTATTATTAGCTATTCTATCTTCCTCTCTTTGATTTTGAAACGTGTTTTATGTTTGAAGGACAGTTAACTCTTTAACTGTGGGTTAAGACTTAAAAGCCTATGTACTTTGAGAAACTTTTTTTCCTCAGGTGTTACATTAAGTAGTTGTCACAGAACCTGTAAAAGAACTGAGATGTGCTAACATAAGTGGTAGTTTTCCAGTCACTCATGATCAGGAGAAGTGCTTTGGGGCGTAGCTTCTGTTTCTCAGACCTGTACTGAGGACAATTACTGTTCATTCTTTATAGATAGACCATTACTACAGCAGTTAGAATATCCTAACACTGTAACCATTGAAAAGTTAAAACTTTTAAACCCCTGGCTATTAACACTTATTACTGGGTACATCTGAGGAAGTTTCTTGAACCACCAGAAATCAAAATTTCTGTGTGATTGATTGAATACGGAACTAATGATGCAGTGTTACCGAGGATAAGCAATGCTCGAAGGGATTGTGAATATATGCAGGAGAATGCTCAAAACACCAAGAGCAGGATTCACCATCAAAACATCTAAGTTTAGGTGTTTGATTCAGCTTCCCAGAGTTGGTTTGTAGTGTTGCTTATAATTTTTAAAAGATATACTTCTGGGCTTGGTATGTACATGACGCTCTTTAGCAACCAGAGGCTGGGCAGGATACCTTGGGCAAGTCCTGTGCGTTTGACACCTTTCGGTGTCCCAAGACTTGTTATTGGGTAAGCTAGAAATGGGGAGCATGTGCTGGCACAATGTTGTGTGTGCATGCTTTTCCTTGCCTGTGTCCATCCCTTTAGGTTCTGTTCTAGGTCACTTGGGGTTAGCATGCTGGGCTAGATGGGTGTGTCTGATTGGACCTTGAAATCGGTGGTTGTGCTTTTGTGTTAAAACCTCATGTAAGATTTACACTGCAATTTCCCCTTCTGGGGGATGGAGGGGATACACTTTTCTAAGGCTTGGTTGAAGACTCTCACTAAAGCAGCTCAAAATGCATGACAGATACTTAAAGTGAGTTTTCAGACTAATATAGGGATATTATGGCGATAACAGCAAGAATGCAGTTTCTCAATTCAGTGTGTCACTTACAATATACAGGCCAGCATAATTACTATGCTGAAGTATGTTAGCGTAGTGTTGTTTACATAAGCTGCTTTTAAATATATGGAAAATTATTTAAAAGGTAGAAAGTGGAAGAGATGCTTCCTATCAAAATTCCGAGAATAAAGAAATAAACAATGAACTGTTTGTTTATTGGGTTTTTCCTTTCTCTTGCTCTTTCTTCCAAGACTCTTGACTATACCATGGAGATTTGCATTTCATTTCTGTTCATCTAGGATTTTTTTTAATACCAAAAGCTTTAGTTAACTAGAGAAACTTTCTAGTCAAACCTGCAGATCATCACAGGCTAAAAACATTGCCTAGCTTACCATACCTCTAACTTGAAATCACCATAACATCTTTTCCAAAAATGCGTCCCTGATTTTGAATTCTAGGGTGGAATTCATGTGACTACAGATAACTATCTGGAACATGAAGGTCTACATTTTCTTTTATAATTTGTGTTGTGCTAATTGGTGCAGTCCATCAAACTGTTGGTACAATTTAACTCATCCTATCATAGGTGCCTGCCTTTGATCAGATAAAGCATACCCCTAAGTAAATAAATATGAGATTACTTTATTACCTCTATCTGTACTTGAAGTGTAGTTCAGCTGTATATGTCTTCAGTGTTAGCCCCTGAACTAAACTGAAATCAACCCCCAGAGAGAAAGGATCCACCACATCTATTAAAATTAAATGTAGGTGCAGCTCTTAACTTTAACAGATACAGTCCCTGAAAGTTATAATCTCTCTTTTATTAGAGATTGATTTAGTTTCAGGTATTTTTTAATAAATTCAGTTCTTCAAGCATGCCTTTTCTTTTCACCTCAGAGTTTTGTTCAGGCACAGTTGGAGAACCTTCTGTATTTGTCTAGGCTCCAAGTATTTGCTAATCCTTTTCTTAGTGAAAAGCATGACTTCATATGTGTTGGCTGTTGATAATGCACAAATGTAACAGCTTGATCCTTTCACCATGGACTGCTTTAGGCACTGAAATTAGGTGCTGCCATGGTTTGTATACTCACTGTATTTGTAGTACGTGTTTAGCAGATGTAATACTTTGGTGTCAGTGTGGTGCTGCAAAGTAATTTTGTGCGAGAGGAGTAAAGCTATCACTTTTTGGGACAGTAGCGGTGGGTTTAAACCTGTTCCCAAGTAATTTTTGGTGTAGAGGATGGAATAGGCTTTGTATCGCTTTTTGATACTTGGATTCTAACTAGTACATCTTAGGAGGTGAGGTGTCGAAGTGTCATTTGCCTCTTGCTGGTGAGCACCATAAGGCAGATGCAGAGCTCTCTTTCCTTTGCCCAGGCAGCTCCATCCATAAAGACCACTTACAGATCAGTCTTTAGTGTTACATTTGTTGAACTTTGTATATCTGTGAGCAGTAAGGTCACTTGTAAGTCTGACTTGAATTCTAGCTGTGTCACTTTATTCTCTCGATATTTTACTCCTGTCCATTTTCACTAATACTTTTCAAAACTCTGAGGAGGAGTGAAGTTGAAAGAGAAATGAAGACCAGGGTAGTGGTCTCTGCAGCATATGCCCCAAAAAGGCAGATAGTGATGCAACAGTGTCAAGCACAGGAGAGGCAAGAATGAAAGCGTAAGTTTGCCAACTGTCACCTTTCCAGTGAAGTTTCTGCAGTGAAGGGGGTGGATGGGATAGAGGAATTACAAGAAATTGGTGTTTGTATGTAATACTATTTAAAAATATTTGATTGATATGAAATCTATGTTCTGAACATGGAATGGAGATGACAACTGTGACTCCTGTGCAATGATGGAACGTAATGATATTTTCCTCTGCAGATCTTCCTCTGAGTCTAAAACTTCAGTTGTATGTTCTTACTTTGGGATTTCTATGTCTTAACACATTGATTTCAAACAGCTACACACATCTCTGAACTTTGTCTGTCAAACTGTGGTCCATGGAGCAGCTGCTAGCGTCTTCTGGATGTGTAGAGATCACACTGACTCATCTTTGTGTTTCTACCTAAATACTGATTGAAGCATTCCAGTGAACTTACATAGCTGTGCTTTAATCTTATCCTGTTTAGATACAAGTGCTTGTTATTTAAATTCAAATTTAAGCTTAAAATTTCTTTTTAGGGGACATCTTAGGAGAGATACATTTTCTGAAATTTCCTCTTGTTTGTGGACTTGAATGTGCAAACTGTGAATTGCAAAAAAGTATAAAAAAAGAATAGAACTATGGTGTGGGATAGACATTAATTTTTATGGGAAAGCAGAGAAGCAGTTAGTATTTGAGGTATCTTGATTATGCGATCAATGGGTAGTGTTTAAGATCCCTACTGTTAAGATCTGCTGAGAATAACAGAAATATTCATGTTCTTTGTTTCAGTAATTACTCTGTTAGGTATTTCTTTTTGAAATGCAAATTTCAGTAGAGTTAAGTACTTGATGTATCTTTTTTTTATGAGGAAATGTCTCCTTTCCTTCCTTTTTTTGTTGATTTTTATGGGATGGTCATAAGACTGTAACTAGGGAAATGTAAGCAACTACAAGTTACACACAGAATATTTAGAAGAGGTGTGCAGTTCTGTAATTTTGTTTGAACCCCACCCCCACTGCCTTTTCAGTGGAATTATGTGTGTTATTTGATGAGGATAATAGCAAATCTCATGTATAGTTAACACAGATCCAAAATATGAAAGTACTTAAATTTAAAGGATTTAAATCTAAAAATAAGCAAAAGCATATGGTTTAGGGACTGAGTCTCAAATTTACCTTGAAGAAACTTTTGTCTATATTTTTTTGGTGAGAATTGTTAAATTTTCTTCATCTTGATGAAAACCAGACCCAAACATAGATGTAGTGAGATGGAGGAAGGGACATGGAAGTAAGTAATATTTGTGATGTTGGCTTTTAGGTTGGAGTTTTTTTTTTTACTCACTGGACAGTTACATGAGTGCTAACTCTGAAGTAAACCATGTGCAGCAGTGAAGACAGTGTTTGCGCCTTTTTATCTTGCAAGATACTTGTACTGCTTTTACACTGCAAAGGGACAAGTGTATTTGTGTTAGAGAATTGCAGTGCTGCCATAAAATATAAACTTCCTGATCCAAGCACATTATTTTCTTTTTTGAGTTGAAATGCTAGCTGAAATATGTTGCACACAAACATACACTCTGCAGCAGTGTATGGTCTTCTCAGCCGTATGGTTGCCACCTTTGCAATACCAAAAAAACCCCAAACTAGCCACATCAGATAAATGGCTGTTGTGCATGCACAGATGAATCTGCACGTGTACAGCAGCACTGACAACAGCCGTCACGTCCATTCTAAAACTTTATGGGCAATATGGAAACAACTGAAACAGCAATTGTGCTTAGTAAAGCTAGACAATACTGATTTGCTATTTCTTCTTTCTGGAATTACTCAAAAAATTTTGGTAGATACCATACATTTTTATTATAAACCTTCCAACTTAGACAGTGTTTCCACTGCCAAGCATGTGGCTGTGACTCTTTCGAATGGGCACTAAGGTTCCATCATCTTTTGCTTTATCTGTATTGAGATGGATGAGCTGAGGCCCTGTAGAGTTGGCCCTGCTTGGATGACAGCCTCTGAGCTGTGGTCACCAGAGCAGAAATCAGAAGTGTGTCCTGGATTCCCTTCCTATAGCAAATCTGTTATTTGGCCCTTAATGTGAGCTAGTTCAGACCTGCTGTACATCTCAGTTTACCCAGTGCACACTAATAATGTGATCGGCATGGATTCAGTTTTGACTCAGCAAGAGTAACTGGAACTTAGCACAATCACTGTGATGCACATGAGGTGCATTAGGTTGTGTTCACAGCACAACACAGCAGCTGCTGGTATTAGTTTGCTTAAATTATCAATTGTGAAATATTTACAACTAGCCTCTGACCTGAGATGCTTCACTCTTGCAAGAAACCTAAACCTCAGGAGCATTTCACAGAGCATTTGCTTATTTATCTTTTGGCATCACATTATGTGTTTTACTTTCATCAGGAACATTCTCAGGAGGTGGCTTTACCTCTAAATTTGGTTCCCCATCTTCAAAATGGTCAGTGTTCTCTCCCTTACTTTGTTGAGTGCAAGGAAAACTGACACTCTGAGGGACATCTGAGGGAAGGCACCTTTTGGAGTAGGGTAGTTGTGTGCCTTTGCTGTTGTGATCTACTCCTGTGGCAGCAGGATAGTTCTTCAATTTAAGTTCCTTGCCTGGGCCATGCAAAATCTGCCTGGCCTGCATCTGTCTCGGTCTTTTTTAAGTTGTTCAGCAAATATTGACTGTGCATGGGTACAATCATTATTATACATTATATGTTTGGTTTTACCTGACATGGTTTAGTGTTGGGAATTCTGCCTCCCTGGTAAGAGGGTACCTTCAGGTTGTCAGAGGGATTGCTTTCATTGTTAGTCTTTCTACCTGTAAAGCCTGTGATTCATATATATATATATATATGTATATATACATCAATGAAAATGATAACAGAAAATAAATCCCTCTTTTCTGTAAATGCTAAGTAGCTTTCCAGTGCAAAATGTTAATATTATGGCAGTAGAGATGTAAATAATGTCAGCATTTAGTTGAAGTGGTGCTTCTAGATGGGTACTTTGGCTTCCAACTCTATTTCTTACACCACTATTGCAATATGCTGGAATGCAGCATCTTTGCTGATGCTGAGATGACACTGGGTCACAGTTTCTCTTTTTAGCTATAACGAAACTACATAATTACAAGTGCTTATCATAATTCTTTTAATAGTCTCAGAGTTTGCTGAATTTCATCTGTTGCCTTCCAAGCTGTTTTGGAATTCAGTTTTAGGAAATGCTTATGGCTGTAGTTAGGAATTAGAATGTGAGCGATCTCAAATATTTCTGTAGTGTTTAAAACTTTTTTTTGTTGTTGCTGCTATAAAGCTCACTTTGACTCCAGTTTACTCTGTCTTTTTCTTTTATGGTTGGTTTGGTTTTTTATATAGATTCTTATAGAAATACAAAACTATAACCTGCTTTGATGCAAAATGTGTGGTGTGACACTGAGAAGCAAATCTGCAAAATCTTATATTTAGATGAACAAAACCTGTAATTTTATGCGGTGTCTATCCATAGCGCTGTACTGATATGGAGTAGAAAAATATATATATACACACTCCTTTTGAAGCGTTCAGTGAACAAAACTGACACATGGAGAGGAAGAAGAGGCATAGAATAACCTTTTTATTAGTGTTGGGATGAAGTCTGGTGTCTGATCTCTAGTTTTGATTTTTCATAGTCACTGGATTATGTAGCCCCTCTATGTTGAGGGCATGTACTTGCAGGAAAAAAACTTATTTCCTCCATTTCAGGTTAGCGTTCAGCCTCATCTCTATCTCTTTGAGCAAGAAAGACAACTTTTCTGTTATCGTTCTGCATTCGTGCTGTATGTGCTCTATCCATCTCTTTTGCATGGTCTCTGCAACCCAAGGCAGAAACTTGTGTGTTATGTCAAAGGGAATCTAGTTTTGCTCAACTTTGAGTACAAGAAAAGGATGATACTGTGTGGTTTTTTTTCCTGAAAATTTCTTGTTATTTACATTTTGTGCCAGAAGTATTCTGGAAAATATCCCCAATCCGGGGGACCTCAACATGCTGGAGAAATCAAAAGAAACCTTACAAAGTTCAATAAGAAGTGCAAAGCCCTGCATTTGGGAAAGAACAACCCCACACATATCACAGGGACTTGAGGGGTGATGATTAGGAAAAGCAGCTTGGCAGAAAGGCCCTGGGGGACACAGCGGGTGCTGTGCTGAACGTGAACCAGCGATGTTTCAGTGGTGTTCTGCATTGCCAGCAGGTGATCATCCCTCTTTAGTCAGCTATGGTGAAGCACAGCTGAATGCTGTGTCCTTCTCTGGGCTGCTCAGTACTAGGATCAAAAGGATCAAAAGATGGTTAAGGGACTGGAGCATCTCTCCTGCAAGGAAAGGTTGAGAGAGCTGGGACTGCTCAGCCCAGAGAAGCCACAGAGGGATTCTCATCTATGTAGCTGAAAGGGAGGGTGTAATTAGGTCTGGGCCAGGCTCTTGCCTGGTGCTCAGTGACAGAACAAGAAGCAATGAGCACCAACTGAAACACAGGAGGTACCCTCTGAACATCAGGAAAGACTTTTTACAGTGTGGGTGACTGAGGACTGGTGTATGTTGTCCAGAGAGGTTGTGGAGTCTCTGTCCTTGGAGATACTCAGAATTCATCTACGTGTGATCCTGGGCAGCTGCATTTGTCTGGCCCTACTTGAACAGGATAATTTGACCAAATGGTTCTTTTCACCTCCAGAAGTTCCTTCCAACTTCAGCAGTTCTGTGAAAGATGGTTTGGAAATGTATTGGGTACCTGACTTGAACCTGTTTTTTTTTTCTTTTTAGTAATAGCCAGCTGTGGATGGGAAACAGATTTAGGAATCCTTATTATAAATGACAGAATCATGCACAGTTGCAGTCCCCTTAATGTTGCTGGAGTACTAAAATCAACCCAGAGAAGCTTCTTGGTATTTAGCAGTAGCACAGATTGTCATAAAAATAAGATTCTATGATATTTTGCATCCATGAGTTCCTTGCTCCCCTATTTTTCTTCTCAAATATTTACAGATACCAAAGAGTGCCCTGGGAATGTAATAATTAACATACTAGACCTGGTCTCCCTCATCTTGTAGATCTGGGGGTGATGTCTCAGGCATAGCAGATATTCCTGAAATGGTGCTCGCTCTGGGATATTGTCGTCAATTTGCTGATGCTATATTTGAGAACTCTAATTACTTTAACGCTTTCATCAGACTCCTGGAAAAAATCTTGCTGCTTTCAACTTTTATTTTAGTTATTGTAATTAGCAGTGACATCAATATGTAGGGGTTTATTTCAGCTTTGGAAGAGGGCTTTTCTCTAATAGCTTTCGAAGCAGGCGCTAAGTGAAGCTGCTGTATATTGAGCCTGATGTAACATGAGGTTCATTGGGTAAAATAACATTAGTCTGTGCTACTTAAACACACTCTGGAAAGCTTAAGGAGGAGAGGAAGGAAAATATTTGAAGAGATCAACTGGATGTGGTCGAATATGTGTCATGTCACCTGAGAAGGACTAGAATTTACCAAAGCTTGACCTGAATGAACACCTCCATTTAGGGCTTGTGTTCCTACCAGATCAACTACAGTAGTTTTTTCTATGCACAGTTCTCTACCAGCAGTCATAGAGTGAAAGAGTCCAGTGATTTACTTGGCTTCTGTGTCTCAGCTGTAGTAAGTTAGAAAAAAAAATATCTCAGTTTAACATTCCTTCTTATTAGCTGCAGCTGGCTTTTTCTAATTACTAAAGTCAACATTTTTTTCATCTGCATTCTGTTGCTTTTATCTTTGCTGGGAGCTCAGTGTCTACACTCTAGCTGATAAGCAGCTACACGTGTAGTTCATATCCCAAGATGTGGTCAACTTAAAAAAAAAAAAATGTGCACTTACATTTCAAATTCGAAGAGAAGACCCAGTGGAGTAGTTGGTAGCAATGGTACCTCATCCGCCATGGTATTTGCTTTCTGATTATATGGTGGTAGGAAGCCCAGTGACCTAATTTTTAATAACATGATTACTGTGATTGTGTCTTTGAAAATCATGTGTTCTTTTGTTTCATTATGGTGTTTTAGAGTGCTCAGGATGCTTTCCCATGCACCTCTCTGAAGTGATGGGTGTCTCATAGGTGTGGAAATAGAGTCCTGGGGTTACAAAATGAAGTAAAAGAGAATGACAAGGGAGGATGCTTACTAGCTCTGAAAAAACAAGTCACAAGTGATCTCTTTTTACTCAAGTCTGCTACAGAATTAGGATTGGGGTTGAAGAAAATCAAATGACTGAATCTGCCAACATTGTGCAACTAGACAGATGTTCACCACAGCCGGCCCCTGTAGCCATTCCTGCTAATGAAATGAAAATGAGGCTTGACTATTAAATGGTAAAATAGGTAGTACTTTTACATTAAAAAAAAAAAATTCTTATTAAGATTATAGGATTTTTTTAGAGGAATTGCTTAATCTCATGTGTCTAGATATAGACTTGAGTATCCCAGACTGGGAATACTTGTAACTGGGAGATGAATTTGCCTTTACATCAAGAGGTACCTTCCTCTAAAGCATTGTCTACTGCTGGAGTGATCAATGCTTTTGCTCTGTGTAAAACTTTCCATGTAAAGTTTTTGTTGCAAACTTTCTTTTTCTACACAAAATGGTAATTGAGTCTATATTTTTGGGGTTCAGCATAGCATGTGGCATTCTGGGCTTCATCTTAAAAATACCTTAAGTCACAGTTAAGTTTGGTGGCATGTAATGAGAAAAAACACACAATGAAATGCAGTGCTGTATCTCTCAGGAGACATACATTGCAGTGATTTAATGTTGGAGCTATTTAGAGTTAACCTTCTTTTGCATTTACATCTCACTGAATTATGAAATTGTGACTAAGATTTAACCATTTTATTTAGCCACAAACATAGTTATCACTGCTTGTTACTGTGTTTTTTTGTTGCTTGTTTTTGTCATTTGTTCTTAGTTTGTAACAGAAACACTGTCCTTGTAGTAATCATGTAGAGATCCTCATGATATTCTACTGTGTGGAATAATTTTTCTTTTGTTTATGTATGTTTAGCTGAGAAGAAACCTGTTTAGTTGAATGCTCTTGATAATATTCAAGTACATCCTAGAGTTTTTCATTTGTTGTTTGATGTTCCGTTTTACAGCTTTACTTAAATGCTCTGCAGGGATTGTGGTTTAGTGGTGAGAGCATGAAATTTGAGTCCAAGGTGCCTGGTTCTCTTACCAACAGAGCTGGTCAGTATGTTTAAAACCAGATTCTTCTACCCTACCACCCCGTAACAGAGTCTTGCGTGTGTGTCTACAAGCTTTTTTTCCTTTTTTTTTTTCTTAAATATTGAGCAGCTTAGGCACTGCAAGTCTGTCTTTCCCTTCTGTGCCGTAGCACCTCTGATGTAAAGGGTAGTGTTTTATCACAGTGCAGTTTAAATTATATCAGTGATACGCATGGCTAACAGATCCTAGAGTGTTAATCTCTAGGCATTTATATGGTTATTATGAAGGATAATAAGCACATAAATAAGTTTCCTGCCTCCAAGTTTATTGACTGAGCACACACCAGCATGCAGAGCGTTGCATTCATGACAATGATTTAGGAGCTTTAGAAAGTGCTGGCTCTATCTGATAGGAAGTCTTTTGTGCTGTTATGTCTAGCAGAACTGAGGTAGCAAAATCTGTTTGACTCTACATCAGTGCTCTGCAGGGTGCAGAAACTATTACTGCCTGTTTTCATTACTAGGTTAGTGTCTGAAAGTATTTTAATGGGGTTTTATCTCAACATTTAAATTTTCAGATACAAAGAATGATGTTCTTCAATTGCAGGTAGGTATTTCTAGTAGTCTGAGAAAAATGTTATATGAAGAATTTATGCACTTGTAAAATAACCTGCAAATTACGTTTTATTTCCTTTCAAACTGAGGTAACTCTGTTATCACATACCTCAGAACTGGGCTATGAAATCAAGATGTCTCAAAGAGGCCCACAGTTAGATCTACTAAGCCAAACACCTTACTAAATTTACCTTATCTGAAAGTGGAAACATATCTTTAAAAATTTAAGATATTCTCAAAATTAGGAAATGTGTATTTCTAGTACTAAGAATATAAGAAAAGGTGATATCATTTTTCTCTTTGCTTCCTCAGAGCTTCCACTATCTTTTCTTTAATTTTCCAGTCTCTCATTATTCTCACTGCAAACATAATCTGTGTAATGTCAGCTAAGTAGCTTTTAGTTTCTTAGAAACATATGACCTGTGTGTTTTTAAGACTGTATTTGCATTTCCTTGGAATTATGAAAAAAAAATCAATAGGCCCTTGCCAAATACTAATTCTGATTTCTGCTTGAAGTGTACTGAATGGTAAGCACTCAGAATTTAATGCATTTTTATCTTCTTTATGAGGGAATTCTCATTTGAATTTAAAAAAGCTGTGTGGTCATTAAGTGTAATTTTTCAGGATGACACCCAGCCTGCTGTGATTTAAATGGATCTGAAATACAAAAGCTAGTACCTTTAATTTCATTTACAATTTTCCTGCAAGACGTGGAGATAGCTGTATGTATCTGAAAAGCAAATGTGCTCCACCTAGTTCAAGATTTCTAAGTCTATTCCGTCATTTTTTGAAGACTCAGACTCTGATGCCTGGAGTTCACAACAGGGAGGACGACAGAAGATTTGGTGTATGCTTTGAATGTGATGGGCTGTACAGCTCAGTAATGTTGGATGGAATTAAAGTGATGTCCTGCAGCTAAGTGTAGGTTTGTGTAGTGTAGAAACATTCAGTTTGAGTTGTCTTTGTAATATATCTTTTTAATATATCTTTTTCCAAATCAGATACTAAGTTCTAATTTTTCAATCCAATGTTTTTCCACTATGTTTAAAGACACGTATTCTGCTCTTCTACCTTCCCTTTTCTAGTTAAATTGGTTTGCTGCTCCTCTTCTCAACCATGTGTGGCTATGGCAGCATAAATAGCATTTATCCTTCCTTCACTTTTTGTGCAAATGTCTTTAAACTCTTTTGTTTGCCTGCAAATCCAGCATTTTCTCAGAGCATGTTGCTGAAATTTTGATATTTATTTGAAATACTACCTTGTCTCCCAACATGCAAAAACCTGTCCTTATTGAAAACAGTTTAACTAGTTCATTTTTGTATTGGAAGATAACTTTGTAGGAATTCCTGAAGGTTTTTAAATCTAGTAATTTGAGTTTTTAAAAGAGTTGTGTAAATTATGGTTTTGCAATGATTATGTTCAATTTTGCTAAATATTTAGGGCAGAATGACTGCAGTGATAAGGAACTCTTGTGCACAGAAGGTATATTTTCATTTCCTGATTCTCAACATATGTGACCTTGGTGAAGTTGTTCAGAAAACATCCTGTATCCACCTTTCTTTTTCTGGAAAGTGGGACATTTGCTCCTTGCGTAGTCTTGCAGTAATGCGGGCTGGGTCCAGGGGGTCAGGCAGACCCCCTGCTGCTGCAGAAGTTCCCCTATAGTGAGGTCCCAGAAGGGACTGCTTTGTCCTGGAGATCTCCAGCAGAGACCCTGGCCACCAGGCTATCCTAGCAAGCTCAGCCTGAGGTAATCAGGCGATTCAGTTCTTAGTGATTTCAGCTCTCTCAGGATTTCAGCTCTTAGCCTGCTAGGATCTGCCGTGGCTAGCTCAGGGAAGAAGAGATGTGAAGGCCGTGTAGAGGTTCCACAGAGTGGTTTAATGCAGGTTCTGTGGAGGGGTGTCTAGTGACGGCGTCTTCCACCGAAATGGGCAGAAGTAGGGTTTTTTATAGGGCTAGTTAGGATTGGTAAACTAGCCAATAATTTTAGGGTCAGAGTGAAATAACCTATAGTCTTAGGACATCTGGAATGTAGCCAATAGTATTACAGAGAGATAAGAGGCAGGAAGCAGAGAGCCTAGTCCATGACTAGGCATTTCCTATCTCCAAGGAGGCCTAGCAGCAGGCTCTGTGACTGCAACATTGCAGCAGCTCTACAATGGTGAAAACTCTGCACACCTGAGAAATAAATTCAATTCTGTTGTCTGGTATTTGCTTTTTCTTGCACTCTGCTACATGCTTTATTTTTTTGTTCCCATATTTGTAACTTGGAAGATCTGTTCCTTAGCATTACATTTTCTTTTTTTCAGTGCCTTTAATCTGGCATGTTCTTTGGAAGCTTTCTTCCTGAAAACAATGCAGTGTTCAGAATCTCATGCTTGGACTTTAGAGCATAGTATCTCCGTTTGCTTAAACGGCTCTGTAAGTTCCTTAGGGCAAAGATATAGGGAGAATTCTGGCCCTGTGAGATGAATTGCTCATCTTTTGCTGATCTGGGTGGAATGATAATATCACCATTGGTTTACAAGTGTCAGATGAAATGTTGTAATAGTTGGACGCGTTTGTGAAGAAGCTTTGCTTATCCTGTGCTTTTCCTGGGTTCTGGTAGGACTATTCCCCCTTGCTTAATTGCCCAGTAGTTTTCACGTATTACATAGATTATAATGAAGCCTTAGGTGCCTTAGATCTAGCTGAAGTGAGCTGGAAAACAGGCTATTTCCAGTACAGAGCCAAGCTTGTTACTAATGCTCAATAAAAGTAAGAGAATGGGATTTCCTTCAAGTTTCTGAATTTCATTTACTCAGCTTAGTTTTTAGCATGTGAAGTCTTATGGGCATGAATGAGATTAAGTAATACACGCTCTAGTTAGCATTGTTTCAGACTTGGCAATAAACAAACTTTTCTCTTTTGAGCCTCTCAGTAGATAAATGCTTCATATTTTATTAGAACAGTTTGGCTCCTGACATGAGCTGTAAGCCCGTTAAGCCTGTAATATAGTGATTAAAACTGGAAAAATACAGGATGCAAATATGTTATTCATTATGCACTTTAATGCCAACCAGATATGTAGTGTGCAGTCTAGAACATGATAGTTGGAGAGTACTAAGCAAATAGCAAATTGTTGACAAGGCTCATCTGCTATTGGTTTGTGTTGGGGTTAAGAGCAAAAGACCTTAAGAAATTTCAACTGTTTGCCATTATATGTTGATGCCTGTTGCTTCTGGCTGGACACAGCTTAAATAGACAGGGCCAGTATCTTTATTGCCTTCAGGTCAGTATTCCTCATTGAAGCAAGAAACAGGGAAAACTAAAGATTATGTGAAGAATTTATCAGTAAATCTTATAGAAGAAAAAGTTATGAGAGTGGCTACTTTTTTACATTGGGAATAATAATAAAAGTAATTCTAGTCTGTGAAGCAGTAATTCCAAGCTGTTCTATTTTGCCAGAGTCTTTTAATATGGGACTGGTTTCCCTTCCCAAATCTAATCTGAGAATTGCACAGATCACTTAAAAGATGAGAAAGAATTAATTCCTAATGATACCATAGCGTCTGCTATGAGGATTTAGGAAGTGATGGTAATGGTCTCAGTTGCCAATAAATGAATTGCTTAGTGGGGAAAGTCATCCTCCAAACACTGGTCCCCACATTGGAATGTGTGTGTCTTATCTATGGGGAGCATGCACATGGAAAGGAAGCTTGAAAGCCTTTTGAATACAGTGTTAATTTCCCCGTGCACTGTTTTCCTCTTGGATTATCAAGGTAGTAGATGTCTGCTTGAAATTTGTGAAAAGCAGAATATTGATCAAGAGTCCTCATTAGATAATTGAATTGTGAAGTCATTCACATTGGAAAAGGCCTCTAAGATCAGCGAGTCAACCTGTTAATCCAGCACTTAATGCATTAACCATTAAACTACGCTCCCTAAACACCTTCTCTGCATGTTTTGTAAACACCTGCAGGGATGGGAACTCAAAGCTTCCCTGGGCAGCCAGTACCAATTCTTCCTTACCATGGCTAAAAGAAGCATTCAAGTTCTCATTGGTATTAGTGGTTCTTCCATTTCTGTTGCTAAACTCAGCAAAACATTTCTGCGCTCGTCTGCATTTCCCTGTGTAAGCCACTGCCCAGCAGCTCCCCAGCCTTTTTCTGTCTCATCTGGCATGGCCTCACCACGGAGAGCTTGGAAACATGGCCTACACAGACCAACCCTTAACCAGCTTTTCACTTGGTGCCAATCACAGCTTAGACCCCTTTTCAGATCCACTTTGCCAGATTAAATAAATTCAAGGTGCACGAAATGTGTGGGCTGGACTCACAGCTCACAACTGCTTTCAACTTCTCCAGAAATCCCACTCTATTAAGCTGGGCTTGCCCCAGGAGACAAACTGTCCTTCAGCACTTGCTCCACTGTGCACCTGGAAAGCCCTTCCTGTGGCACAGGACAGGATGCAAGAAGGGCTCAGCCCAGCTACTGCTTCCACCCCAACACTGCAGAAGCCTGAGGCTCCTTGCTGGGCCTCGTTTGTGTCTCTCTAGCAGGTGCTCACTGCCCACTCATGCAACTGCTTTCAGTGGTGTTTTGTGATGTTTGAAAAGTTTTTGAAGTCCATAAATGGACCTGTGTTCCTGAGATAAGTTTTTTCACCCAGAGTCTATCAAGACCCACTGTGTGCAGTAGAGATTTGTATTGTTTATACTGAAAGCCATCATGGTTTAAGATAAATTTTCCCTTTCTAGTCCAGGGAGTTTGTCCTGAAGATGTTTCTGTGTGATGATTCCAAGCCAGACAGACTTTCAGTGCATTTGCAGAAGTGAAAGAACAGTTATTTTATAAATGGAGGAGACACTCTTTTGAAATCACCAAATTAATGATAACCTAATTGCTGATTTAATAATGCAGAAAAATTAGTGTATTGTTAGTGTGCTGCTATATTATTTCCTTTCTCTTACAAGAGAGCATAGCAGAAATATCAGGTCTTCATTAATGGCTTTTGTAAGAATCAGACAAGTTCCATGGCACTGGCAGTTGAGCAGTAAGAGATACAGTGAATCTGTAGCCTTACTTTGTCTCTTTCTTAATCCTCAGACTTCTCCTTTAGGACCAAGAACACTACGCTTTGACAGCACGGAATATGGAAAAAGAGTGAAGAAATCAGTGTACTTGGTGAAAAAACCAAAAAAGTGCTTTCTATTGGTGGTCAAGGTTTGGCAGGGAAATAGGAAAAAAAAAAGCCTTTTTCATGAAAAGCAGACTATCACAGAAAGTATCATTCAGTGAAAAGAAAAATAATTGCCAAAACAAGATGTCAGTCTAGAAGCTTACAAGCAGCCCCAGAAAACAGTACCAAATTCATTGGTGTGGGATTTTGGGGTGCAGTTTTTATTGGATCTGACAAAGTGTGCCGTGATCTCTTTGGAATGAGACTTCATAGGACTATATTAACAGCCTGCACACAGATTCAGAAAACATTCCTCTGTTTGAAGTGGTTTTGCAAAATTCATTTATCCATTAAATCAAGAATCATGTTTAGGCTGCAGGACCTGATGGTCCACATAATGTGCGCTGGGCTCCTACCAGTCATATGTAAACTGTCTAATTGCTCTCAGCTGTGTTGTAACAAATAATTGGAAACTGAATATCCACCAGCAGCCCTACCTGGAGCTGTAACAGTAGCATATATTCCTCTTACAGTCCCTTAAAAAAAAGATGAGAACTTTCAGAAAAAGTTTAGGTTTCTTTTTTTTTTTCCTTTGTTTTTTTT